>JBCNJP010000006.1:2277871-2304853 GCA_039602395.1 Deinandra increscens subsp. villosa | reverse complement strand
TGCTACCGATCCGATTAAATATCCAAAGGAAGCTGTTTTGACGGGTGCTCAATCCATGGGATGTGAAGGAAAATTCCCGCCTATCTTTAAGAAGCTGTTGCCACATTACTGGAGGTGCCTGGCTCATTACATGCAGAAATCTTTTCTGGGCAAAAGAACAAGCTTCGATCAGCTCAACAAGCTACATGGAACTGCATTTGTCGCATTGGCCTTGGATTGGAACTTTAACTTCTCCAAGATGATGTTACTTGACTGGATAGGCAATGCGGACCTGAGCGCACGTGAACAGTTCCTGATGACACCTAGGTTTGTTCAAATGGTGGTCATGGAGAAGTACCCAATGATAGAAGAGAGAATAGAGAAGCTGGATATAAAGGTTATGGATTGTGGAGTGTTTGGGCTACAAACTCAAGACAGAAGGGGTAAAAATAGTTTTCAAGGAAGGCTGGAATGGGTCAAGAGGGGTGCATTTCCCGAGGTGGCAAGGGAACAAGAGATTGAAGAGTCTGAACCAGAAGCCGATGTGCCAACTATTAATGCATCTGTTGCTGAAGATCAAGATATAACAGCAACCCCAGCTGTAAATGTGCAAGATGAAAATGAGGTGATCCCTTCAGATGAAGAAAACATTATGGATGATATCTTTCCAGTTCATGAAAATGTAAATGATGATGACATATATGGGGATTTGGGACCCATCAGTCACAAGAGATCAAGGGATGACATGCTCATGCCTTCGAGCAGCGATGCAACCCCTCCCGAGCTAAATCTGAATATAGAGGATGTTCTTGAAGAGCCCATCCCCTACCGTGAACCATCTCCCAGAAAGAAGACAGATCCAAGGAGTATACGGTTCAAGTTCACAAAGACTAGCTCAAGTCTGTTAATGGTCCATCCATCAGAGTCTAGCTCTCAAAGTCAACCTATTCAAGAAGAAAGCCCTTTTCAAGAAGATTCAACGATCCCAAGTGTTGAAGATCAACCTGCCCAAGTACAGACTGAAGGTCCTCTTCTGACCGAACGTAGCCCTGTTCAGGAAGAAAGGCAATTTCTCGAGGTTGACAACACTTTTGTTGTACCCAGTCCAGTGAAAGTGAGCGTCTCAACTGTGACAAGCCTGCCACCGACCATGCCTAGCTTTCGTCCATTCCAAGCTGCTGAGCTCCCAATCGAAATGAGGATAAGCACTGATCCTCATATTAACTTTCTGATGTCACAGGACAGAATTAGAGAGACTGAGATAAAAGCTCTCCAGGCAGAAAACAGAAGGTTAAAAGAGAAGGAGGTGGCGGACAAGAATAGAATGAAGTATCTGTATGAGACTTTGGTGGACCTGAAGAAGAAGTTTACTGATTAAAAGAATGTTGTGGAGTCAAAAGCTTCAGGTTCCCCTGGTCAAAGTTCATCAAGGAGTGTGCAAGGTGAAGAAGCAGTGAATGTAGATGATGGTGATGACAGTATTGAAATGTCTGACTATGCCCGAAGTGGAAGGGTCGTCTCCAAAGCACCTGAAGGCCATGACAATTGGTTTAAGGAATTCGTCCAAGGTCCAGCCCCCACTCAATACACCTTGATGTTGGTGAAAGCTCCATAGATAAAAGGGGGAGTCGTGAGACCATCTTGTGTTGGCACTATGACACAGAGAAGAAACTGTTTGCTGTGATCCGTGAAGGCTATAGTCCAGTAGAGTACTATAGAACATGTGCCCAATTTCATTCCTGGACTGAGCCCGAGATTAGAAGTCTGCTTAGAGCTCCATACATTAACAGATGGAACAGTGCCGAAGGAGATCTTATTCGAAACAATTTGATGAGCCAATTAGAGAATAACTTTGTGAACTTCGAGCTGAAGCAGGTAAGATGGGTCGAGACTGGAACTGACCCAGTGACTGGAGAGTCGATAGGAGAAGCAAGGAGGCCACCCACCAAGCGCACTAGAGTGATCAATATGTTGGATGAGATCGAAGACGGTACCCTAGTCAAAAACTTTGACTGTTGGTGTTATGATCCAACAACTCACGAGGTGGTGGTGCTCTGCAAGAGATTGAGGCAATTTCGTTTTGTATGATCCAGTTGATCTACTGAGATTTGGAGAAAGAGACATCAAGCTCCTCGCCTCCCAACCTATTCTCGGTGACGAGAATGATATGGAAAACGCTATAAGGGTGGGGATCTTTCATGGAACGGCTAATCGGATCGTGGCGAATGGATGGTGGTCGAACAATGTACAGAACACTTTCAGATTCGATCTCCAGCTGCCTTAGATAGTCTAATGGTTCATGCCTAGGGGAAGATTTTTGGGCTATATTTATTAGAGGCATGAACATTAGTTATGGGCTAGATAGTTTTTGGGCTTAAATAGTTTATGTTTAGGCCATGTGGGCCGATTTTAATTATGTTTATGATTGGGCCATTTATGTTTATGATTGGTCTTAGGGTTTTAGGTAGGGTACTATATAAACCCTTATGTTTATGATCAATGCAAGCTTTGGAAATACTAGTTCACGATTTCTTGATTTTCTTTGGTGTTTACGATCAGTCCTTAGCTTCAAGATAGTAGTTATTGTTCATTCAAGATTCGATCTTTATCATTGATCGAGTCTCTTCTTCTACTATTCTTCTTGAATCAATCACATACGAGGTTTCCGCACTCGTTTGTGATTAGATATCGTGTGTTTGGCTAGTTTTCGGACCTACAATGGTTCGTAAACCAAAAATCGGTACGAATGTTTGTCCACGTGTTCGATTCCCCTCTCGAGGAACCTCTACGATTACTGTTCGGTTCCTCTCAGGAATCTCAGCGCTGGGACGATGTTCAATTCCTCGCAAGAACCTCAATGTCATCATGTTTAGTTCTTCACAAGGAACCTCAAGTTTGATGCTCCGGAGCCTTAATCATAAAGTTTCCCAAATAGCATACAATAAGAAGCAGGGCAAAGTATATATTTACAAGTTATAACACAAACACATACAAGTAAATGCATTCAAACGCATTTGAGTTTGCATAGAAAGTATGAGTGTTTGAATGATTAAAGTTTTTGAATGATTCATGATGATAAGCATGATAAATAGTATGATTTACTTGAAAATAAATAATGATGATTGAAAATGTTTATGCGTGTTTTACACCCCAAGATAGTTTGGAAATATAGAGAAAAAGGGGCTATGACTCACCTTAGTAGCTGGTTGCTAGCTTAACGAGAATGTTTCAAGTTCGAGGGATTCCTAAACGAATGTTGAAATTGATTAATATAGGGTTGCGAGGATGAATAAAAAGATTTCTAAAGATCTAGGGTTTCGATGGACTTGAGGATTTGGTGAAGATTATAATGTGACATTATGTGACTTGTAGATAAATAATTACGTAGTTAATTAACTAAATAATTGAAATACAAAATAAACAAATGACCCATTAATAAAGGTATATAAATGACTAAATAAGTAAGTAAATAAATGATTAAATAGATAAATAAATGACTAATTGTTATAATTTAATGAACTAATAAATAATTGAATGACTAGTTAATTAAATTAATTAGTAAATAAATGGTTATTTAAATGAATGACTAAGTAAATAGCTTAGTAAATTAAATAAGTAAATAAGTATTTAAGTAAATGAATGAATAACAAATTATTAAGGTGTGGACAAGTGTACCCGAATCAATGTTTCTAAAAAATAAATGTGTTTAGGTAAAGTTTTATAAGATTTTAATCAAAGAACGACGTTACGTTTTATGAACATCATTAACCAAATACTTATAGTTAATAAAGATAAATTGGAAAATGCTTTGGGTGATTTATTTAATAGAAAAGTTTCTAAAAACTTACTCAGATTAGTAGGTAATTACTAATTAGGTTGGTTATAAAAATATATTTGTATTTCTTAATTATTTATTCCAAAATGTTTGTAAGAGATTTTGATAAATGTGAAAAAGAAAACTTACAAATGGTGGTTTATACGTTTCATGGGGGTTTAGAAAATGTTTGTGAAAATTTTAATGTGGTTAAGATGGTTCCAAATCATTAAAACAAGAAAAGAAAGAAAATACAAGAAAAACTACAAAATTCACCAAGGTCGGGTCTTGAACCCGCGACCTTATGTTCTCGCACAAAGCGCCAAACCACTGGGCTATCAGCATTTATTGTTAATCGGTCTCAAAAAAATTCTAAAATCCCTTCCCTGACTGTCATCTTCTTCCCATTTAGAACACCCGAAAACCCTAGTATTTTGGTCTCAAAATTGAAGCTCCTAACGAGCTTGTAACCAAAAATTAGTTTAGGGCTTTTTACTCAGTATTGAATTCCGAACATGATGATGTAAAACTTACCTCAAAAAATTTTCCGTAAACCGAAAACGTGAAAGTCGCCAGAGTTCGGCGGCGGCGGAAATGCAATTACAGGGACGATTTCGGAGGTTTTCTTGATGTTTTAGGTGCGCAAATGATTGGGGAGTGTCGAGGAACCATTTATATGGTCGAAAGCGCAACGGAAGCGAGTTAAATCGGGTTAAATATCCGAATTTATTCGCGATTAAAATGATTAAAACGCGTTTATACGTCGGTTTTGAACTCCTTATGATGTTTGAATCATTGTTTAGAACGTTTCTTGATTAACCACGAAATAAAACGGCCGATTTAATGAGTTTTCGCAGTTTTTCGGCAAGAGAAGGTCATCGGCGGCGACTTGGGCATAAAAATGTGAACTGAAAAAATAATTTTTTTTTAAATTTATTTTCTAAACCCATTAGTTTATATTTTTGTTTGACAAAATTGTTTCTTTAAAACCTCAACAATTTAACAAAAATAAATTTCGAATTTATTAAATTATATATATATATATATATATATATATATATATATATATATATATATATTACATTTAACCCTTTTATTCAAATACAAGTTCTAAGTTTCTAAAAATACATGAAATATAATTTCGAAATAGTTTTTAATAAAACTCCACCTGAAACTTGTTATACAATGTTTTAGTTATACAATAAATTATTAAGTAGTCTATAGTTTAACTTACATATATGTTTTTATAAAAATCTATCATAACCGAGTCGTTAAAGGTTGTGTAGCGTTTATAAAAAATCAAGTTGGTTAATGCACATTAAATCTAAAAGCAATATTTATTTACTAATTTTATTGGAAGAATTAAATATATAAATAACCAAAATAATTAAATATTAACTCATTATATTTTATTAACTTAAAAATTCGAGTTTGTTACAGTCTCCCCTACTTAGAGAAATTTCGTCCTGAAATTTATGTAATGGAAACTGTAGGGTAAAACTGTATATACTGAGAAAAAATCAAAATGTAAGAATTACGACTTATACCAACGAGTTAAGAGTTGTATGAAGGATGGAATTGGTGTAATGGATTGTTTCGAAGAGTCGCCACTGATGGCCTCTCGCACAAGAAATCTTGTGTACTGTCTAAAATTGCGAAGGAATGATAACAGAGGACAAATTGTTTGATGGAGGGTAAAAGAGTTCACATACACAAAGTTAGGATTCCTTAGAGATAGAATGCATCATCAGGTAGTTGTATTATTATATAAGCATTGGCTATCGCCTTGGAGTAGTCAACAGAAATTATAGAATAATATGACTTACAACATCACAACGATTGAATATCGTATCACAAGGATATAAAGATTTGTGGCACCAAAAATATATTGCAGAAAGTTTTGCTCAAGAATTACAATCAAATAATGGGTCATGGGCGAAAATAACACTAAGCTTTTCATGATTCAAAGAACGTTACTTTTGATAACCTGACAGGAGAACTTATATATAGAATGTACCATCGGCGTATCCACCATGCCTGTTAGAACATGAACCTTGTGTGGCTGTTACTGCTTGAATTGTCATAACAGACTGAACTAAGTGGGTCACAAAGAGTGACACGAACTGGGACACGAACTAACACGAAAGTGGCAGTTCGTGTTCATCTGAAGCGGCACCCGAAATCACACTTCTTGTCAGTTCGGGTCACTTCGGGTAAAGCCCCAATTCGGACATAATTTCAAGTATAAATAGTTTTTCCTTTGTGGTTCAATGTAAGTTTTTGTCCGGAGTCTATATGATTTTGTGTGTGAGGGGAGGTGTTGTCCAACCTCCCCCGGTCCTTTAAACAAAGTATACTCTATCGGTTATGTAATCATTCGACTAGATTCAATGACAAAATTTCTGTCTCAACCATAGAATCAATCCGTTCAAGCTTTTACATCTGGTATCAGAGCTGTTGGCTCTTTCTATGGTTCAAATCTATCATTTTTATTCACTTTAGAGACGTTAAACCATCAGTTAGGTGTGATTCATTGAGTGTCTGATCGGTTTTTGCTCAACCGAATCTTTTTGAGTCGTGTATTCACCTAACAAAAGTGTCTAAGTGGTGAAATTCGATCAAATTTTGAATCTGGTGCGTTTTTCATGAAAATCAGGTCCAGTTCGTTTCGGTTCGGGTCAAGAACAATCTGTTTAGAAAATAACGCTCCGAAGTGCGAGTTCGGACCAGTTCGCATCAGTTCGCTCAACCGAAGTGTCAGTTCGGACTAGTTCGGATTCAGTTTGGTTGTGACTTCGCATATCAGTTCGAATCAGTTTGTGTAACCGAAGTCACAGTTCAGACCAGTTCGTATCACTTTGATAAAACATAGTTCGGGAAGTTCTGATGCATTTTTAGTGAAGCACTACCCCAGCCACGTGTTCTGCCCCTTGGACCCCGCCAGGGGCTACCGCCTCGTGGACCCAGCTTCTCAGGGGCACTGCCCTCGAACCCCCGTTATGTGGGAATTTAAAAATAAGCAAATCAATTATTGGGTTTACCCTTGATTCGGTAGCTGTGGGGTTTTATATGGTTTTAAGTTAAAATGATTTGTTTTATCTTCTTGAAAGAAATCCAGATTCCTGTACTTGTTGCGAGTTAGTCATCGAATTTCAAGAAATAAGTTTGTGGGTAGTCATTGTTCTTGATGATGGACAGAGATCCAAGAACGCATGTTTCTGATGATGGACAGAGATTCGGAGACATGGATGTGATTACTTGTGAACGTTTGTCGGAGATTATCTTTTTACACAAACTGAAGATTAAGTGAGATTAAAGAGTCCATTGCGGGCCACTTGAGTTTATCATTCCACTAAAAAGAAAGGATTAGTTTCTGTGGGGTTGGAATAAAAGAATTTTGAAGATTTGAATATGTCACTTATTTAGGGGGAAACTGGGGACCTTAAAAACTTTCAAAATTTTATAATTGAAAAAGTGAATATTCAAAAGCAATCAGTTCAGGGATGATGGTGACTTTTGATCTTCATGGAAAGGTGGTGTATTCTGATGTTCGTGCAAACCGATATGTCAAAGTTTTCAATTTTGGTTTGGAACTCTCTGTCATATGCCCGATACTTTCTTGAGTTGTGAAGACTTCATTAGTTTCCAGTCTACAACGAGATATACATTTACCAGAGTTATAAATTGGGATGGAGTTAATGCTGAGGGGGAAGTTCTGTGATTGAAGATGCTGATCGTGTCAGTTTCATAAAGATCGGAATGTATTACAATTTGGTGAAGATTAAAGATTGTTGTCAATATGCAGTGATGTTCAGATGCCTTTACAATTTCCAGATACAACTTATGAAGTGAACTGTTTACATATGCCTGATGTGGAGGTGCTTGAAGCGAGGGGGAACTTTACTCGTTGTGGCAACTGTACAGGATGGTGAATTTTTCCTGCATACCTAGAGTTTCAATCAAAGGGAGTTTGCTAAAGATACAAGCGTCTGCAGCAAGCTGGCTGAAAATTGCTATAAGATCAAAGTTTGTATTCGACAGTAACGTCTAAGGGGAAATTGTTAGAACATGAACCTTGTGTGGTCGTTACTGTTCGAATTGTCAAAACAGACTGAGCTAAGTGGGTCACAAAGGGTGACACGAACTAGGACACGAACTGACCCGAAGTGGCAGTTCGTATTCATCCGAAGTGGCACCCGAAGTCACACATCGTGTCAGTTCGGTTCACTTCGGGTCGCTTCGGGTAAAGCCCCGGTTCAGACAAAATTTCAAGTATAAATAGTTTTTCCTTTGTGGTTCAATGTAAGTTTTTTTCCAGATTCTATGTGATTCTGTGTGTGTGAGGGGAGGTGTTGTCCAACCTCCCTCGGTCCTTTAAACGATGTATACTCTATCAGTTATGTAATCATTCGACTATATTCAATGACAAAACTTCCGTCCCAACCATAGAATCGATCTGTTCATGCTTTTACAATGCCCCTTTCAAGTAACATCTGTTAACTACTAGGACTTGTCCTAGTGGTTACCCCCTTGGCTATTAGGGCTTTGGCCACTACTTGACCTGGGTTCTAATCCAAGGGGAGGCAGTTTTACCCCATGTGGTCCCAGGAGGGGGATCTGCCAGGAGAAAGCTTTAGGAGGGGTGTCTTGGTTCTCACGGAGGTCCGAGTAATCGACCTTGGACATAGCCTCGCAAGGGTAGGTTTACACGTGAGACCAAGGTCACCTGATCGATGCTGTTCCAAAAAAAGTAACATCTGTTTCGTCATTATGAATCATAATAGTTCTGTGCTATAAAACACAATAGGACTTACTATGATTTCCATGCGCCGGAATTTATAATTACGTGTGCACCCTAATTACTCTTTTCTTCACATGGTCCGCATAGTTTATCTTGTTGTGTGTGGGTCACAAGGCACAAATAGTTTACCATAGAAGAATCAAGTAAAAATGTTCCATCAATGGATAATCGCACTAGCAATGTCCCCCACAAAGTTCTTGGATATTTATCTAGTGTCATTTATGTAGAATCATGCTAATAAAGTACATAAATAATTAATCTAACCATGTTCATGTATGATCAAACTGGTAATGAACATAAGAACCCAAGCTTTATTCATGGCAAAAGTCAACTGACAAGGCAAAATTATACTTAACAAAGTATATGAGAAATCATTCTAACAATTATTCATGGATAACTGGCTAATATGATGTAGCTAAAAATCAGTTGTTGATGTTTGTGAATGACTCGAGCAAGTTCATAGGCGAAGGCATTCAGTTATCAACGTTTGGCGTAACGACGTTTGGGTCTCGAAAAGTTTTAGGTGCCCCTAGCATGAAAACTCAACCTCGGGTGGCTTAATTGTTATTGGCCAATTCGAGACATTGGTTCCTGAAGTGATTAGGACTCCCGCATTGGTAACAGGCACAGTTGGAGTTGTTGTTTGGAACGGGTATGGTAGCCAGGGTCGCGTTTGTTCCCATTGGAGTGTCCTTGCACCTTCCAACAAGGTGCCCAAACAATCCACACTTGGTACATTTATGGCATTGTTTTCCAGAGGGATAGTTAGTCCTGGCAACAATAGTATTGGCTTAAGCCACATCATTCACAAGAACAACAGGGGTAACCAATGCATAGCTTTGAGTGGCCATTTTCCTTTTGTTGTTGTTGGACTCGTTGTTGCTTGAACTTGAACCACGGTCATTCTTGTCTTTAATGGTTTCCTTTTTCAGCACCCCAGTCTTGACCATTTCAGAAGTCAGAGTTCCAGCCAGCTTAATGGTAGCTGATAGAGTTGTAGGGTTCACAAACATCATTACTATACGCATCGCTTCAGGGAGTACGTCGATGTAGCAGTCAATTGCAGTTTGTTTAGGAGTCACTGAGTGAGGAAAAAACAAAAAGAGTTCTTGGAATCGAGCTGTAAAATCCAGATGATCAGCTCCTTTCATTGTGAGACTTCTGAATTCGGCCTATAACTTCCTCATTTCTGACCTTGGACAATACTCCTCATTTAACAAAGCCTTGAATGCTTCCCAAGTCAAAGTATGAAGAACCTCCCGAGTCTTGGCTCTTATTTGTGTATTCCACCAAGTTAGGGCCCCTTTCTTGAATGTAATTGACGCATAATTGACCCATTGAGCTTCAGGACAATTACACTTGTTTAGCGTAGCCTCCATTTTCTCGAACCATTCGATGAAACCTATCACCCCTTCAGTTCAGCAAATTCAGTGGGTTTAGAGGCCACGGACAGTTTGTAGGAGCTTTTAATTCCTCCAGGGTTGGAACCATCTCCATTTTTGTTTATGCGAACAATGGTTCGAGTTTCATTGAGTTGGTTAACCATGTTGGGAAGGATGGTAGCAATTTGCTGGGAGATGATAGTGACCAATTCAGTAGGATGCATCTTCAAGAAACAAGAGATTCGGGTTAGATATGAAAAACATAGGACACTAATAGAATGACATTGTTAGAATAACGTCGTTATCAAAACCCCGAGTCCGTTTCACGATTCTTGAACTGTATGTTTTAGCCTATAAGCATCATGTCCCAGAAAGGTATCCCATGCAAGAAAGGTGAGTCACTAGGACTACTTAAATACCAGGTCTTGCCTTAGCCAGAACTTTCCGAAGATATAACAACTCTTCCAGATTACACACAGCCTCGAAGACCATTACGCGAACCCGTTGATTTGACAAGAATGTTCAAAGATGAGATATGGAACCCTAATACAAAGTCTAAGAATATGCCGACGAGGATGAGTTGCACATGTCGTGGTAGAAGCCGACAAGAAAGAGATTCAGACGAGAGAATTCAAATACCTAAGGCAGGAATACGGTTTATTATTTTTGGCTCTGATACCAATTCTGTAATACCCCGACAGATGGCTAAAACATCGAGGTGTCACGAAAAGAGTATAGAAGCACAAGGATATAAAACGGGATACCATATTTTATTGATAATCCAAAACTTAAACATCTATTACAAGGCAACTGCTTAAAAGATAACATGAACCAAACTAGGTCCTTAAGCTTCCTAGCTATAAATACGTTTGTTTCCCATAACTCGAAAAACCCGCAAAAAGGGGTCAACTATCTACATAGTTGGTGAGTCATAGGTTTAATAGAAAACAGTTTAGAAAAAAAATAACTTTTGATAAGGTTTAGCAAAGTCATACTGTTAAATGAGCAAGCAAGTATAAGTCTATGTACACAAATGTATATTCATCACATAAATAGATATTCATCACAATGATAGGACGCTTGACTGATGGTTCGTAAACCAACAATCGGTAAGAATGTTTGTCCACATGTTCAATTCCCCTCTCGAGGAACCTCTACGATTACTGTTTGATTCCTCTCAGGAATCTCAGCGTTGGGACAACGTTCAATCCTTCGCAAGATCCTCAACGTCATCATGTACAGTTCTTCGCAAGGAACCTCACGTTTGATGCTCTGGAGCCTTAAGCATAAAGTTTCCTAAATAGCATACAATAACAAACATGGTAAAGTATATATTTACACGTTATAAAACAAATACATACAAATAAATGTATTCAACAGCATTTGACTTTGCATAGAAAGTATGAGTGTTTGAATGATTCAAGTTTCGCAACGATTCATGATGGTAAGCGTGATAAATAGTATGATTACTTGAAAAGAAAGTAATGATGATTGAAAATGATTATGTGTGTTTTCCACCCCAAAATGGTTTGAAACATAAATTAAAAAAGGGGCTATGACTCACCTTAGTAGCTGATTGCTAGCTTGACGTAACTACAATGTTTGGAACATAACCGGTCCACCACCATAGCTACCATAACACCCCTAACTTATCATCATCTAATGACCACTAATCCATCATCAAGCAACCATCGTATCACAACACTCCATCCACCTTTGGATCATGCATGCAATGCACCCAAAGAGCAAGGCACACCCATCACTCGACACCTTGACATCTCCCATCGTAAGTTCCACTACCTAACCCATTCATTAATACTCATTCACTAATATCACGATGTCTCATAAATCCATACCACCAAGGTTGCATGCAAAGGCAACTCAAGAACCCGGCATCAATCACATGAACACCAAGCCCATGCAATACATATACTAAAGGTACAAATCTACAAACTAAGTTCATTTCAATATATTCTTATTCATACACCTATTTTTCACGAATCATTCATCGATTGAGGTCTAAAATATAATATAGTCACAACCAATACAACTCACGTGCATGCAAACTATTTGATCGTAATCACATACACATTTTGAAACGTCATTTACTTTTATATACATATCGACGCTAAATACTTAACCACATGCAAGACCATTTTTGGATTAATTAGGAGGGATGGGTACATGAATCGAGCTAATCAACACAAAGGACTCAACAACCCTAAAATCATACAAGGGAATATTTTTGAAATACTTTGATAAAAACACAAACAACATAAATCTTTTTGGAATAGGAAAATTGGCCTGTAATAATACAAGTTTTCACTCTTTGGCCAATAATAATATGAGTTTTTGAGTTGGTCTGTAATAATACCAGTTTTCGAACTATTGGACTGTAATAGTATGCCGTTAGTTTTTACTTAACGGGGTTAAATCCCTGCCTACGTGGCTGTCCACGTGGCTTCATTAATCATACGTGGCATTTTTAAGTGGGGGTTTTAAAAAGGAAAATTGGCCTGTAATAATACAAGTTTTCACTCTTTGGCCAATAATAATATGAGTTTTTGAGTTTGTCTGTAATAATACCAGTTTTTGAACTATTGGACTGTAATAGTATGCCGTTAGTTCTTACTTAACGGGGTTAAATCCCTGCCTATGTGGCTGCCCACGTGGCTTCAATGTATTTCTTTTAACAAAAGACTATAGTATAAGGACTAGTTTTGTAATATTTCTAAACTTCATTTTTGTTTTTTATTAAGATATAAAGAAAAAAAGGAAAAGGAAAACAGGAAGAACAAAAAGCCGCAACCACCCTCCGTCGCCATCGCACCTGCCGCCACCCACCCGTCCGCCGCCATCGGCGGAGCTAATGTAACAGCCCCCACTATAGTCTTTTGTTAAAAGAAATACATTGAAGCCATGTGGGCAGCCACATAGGCAGGGATTTAACCCCGTTAAGTAAGAACTAACGGCATACTATTACAGTCCAATAGTTCGAAAACTGGTATTATTACAGACCAACTCAAAAACTCATATTATTATTGGCCAAAGAGTGAAAACTTGTATTATTACAGGCCAATTTTCCTTTGGAATATTAACATAAACCGGGTCGGGCCATGGATCGGGTAAAACCATAAGCATGCATGAAGAACATGCATACAATGAAATACAATAAAACCCTCTAGCCCAATAGGCCCACTGGACCGGAACCTGAAAACCAACGACACCGGATCGGGTCAACTCAGTCGGGTCCAAAAGCGAGCACGGGTCGGGATCGAGTCCATAGAGCAAATCGGTTCAGGTTTATGACCCAACCGTAACCGGGTCACACCACGACAGTGGGCTCAGCCCATCGATTATTATAGTGGGCCCATGTGCGATCCAAATTGACTAAACAGTTGGGCCAGGCCCACTGGCAGCAATAACCGGGCCACTGGATCGTTTAAACGGAAGCCCAATTCACAACAGGTCAGGTCGTAGGTTAAGAACAGGCTCAAGTCGCCCATGTTGGGCTTTTGGGTTACGTGGTCCATCCAAGTTCACACACGGGTGATACACGAGACCCATTAACATGCTAAATATTATTTTTACCAACACCCGATTACGATATTGCATTTTTATATCATTCACTATATTATTTTAGTAACACTATTATTTCTTGTGTTTCGTTTAAACTAATATAACTTAATTTTCCTATTAGGTTTTATAATAATTCACCGCACCACTCTTAATCAATCAATGATTACAATAGTTTTTATATAGTTTTGGATTCACATGATTATCATTTATGACAACTAATCATAACGTTTTCACAATAATTGTGAACATAATTTCAATATAGGATTGTTTTTTGTAAAACCATTTTCAAGAAATAGAATGAACCAATCCAAACCCATTGTGCCTACGACCCAAAGCAAAACAAAACCCAAACCGATCCATGATCCACAAATGAATTTGAGGCCCAAAAGCCACATTTTCACTCAAATGTCAACGTATTCAAACATAATTAAGAAGGCCACATTGGAAACACATATGAGCAAGGAACATGTATCACTAGAATTAACATAACTCCACATTCACAAAACCAACAAGAACCTCAATCGAACATGGAAACACAAATGATGGGTTAACCACCCAAACCTACAACTTAATTGGTCTACATCATTACTTTAGGTGCAAGGTGTTGGAAACCAAGGAAACCTAAACTATTTTGGAGATGCTAATGCTTAGGTGAGTTTCCCTTTAACTTCCCTTTTTACTTTTTAATATTTTTGGGGTGATACGTATTCCATTTGACTCGATACTTATTTAATTCATTATAGTACTCTCTTTTATTTAACTTACCATACTTGATTTTATATTGGATGCTCAATACACGATAACGCCTTTGTTCGGACTAGTGATACTTACCCTGGTTAGTCTCGCACGTACATAATCTTAGTCCTTGGTATAGGACCGCAAGAAAAGTGGATAGCGTTGTTTGGGGATAATGCCCCCCGTGTTGTTATGTCCATGTATTTCAGGACGCCCTCAAAAGGAACGGCATTTTGGCCTTTGACACATCGCAACCCCATGGTTGGGTTCACCTTTGTTTATATTATACGGGAAGACTCTATTGGCGAGCGGTCGCGTGAAAAAAAAAATCATGTATGGACCAATATGGATAGTGGATGGTTGATTGTGGAACTATATTCATTTTAACGCCATAGCATCCCATAGTCGACGGGCCATCAAATTGATTACTATTGTGACGACGTATGATAAAAACATACTTTTTGACACATGTACGATAAACTCTATATTTTTTACAAGCACAACGATAACTATGTTTTACTTAATGTAAAGACTCATTTTTTTATAAAACACAACTATGATTATATTTTTGACAAACCCAAAGAGAAACTCATTTTCGTACGATGATTACTTTTAACTAACCCTGTGAACTCACTCAACTTTTTAGTTGACACAAAAATCCTTTGTTAATATGTATCAGGTACCTAGCTTTGGAAGACTTGGAATAGAAGACCCAACGTAGATTTGCTCCCTTTCACATGAAAATAACCCTAGAAGACACTTAGCTTCCACCTTATAATAGCCAAAAATTTAAATCTTGTATTCATTTCCTTTATTGTAACCTTGCACTTTTAAAAATTTTAATAGAATGTATTGTTTTTGCTTTTCAAACGAATGCGATCTTTGTCATCTCCGCCTCTCGAGGGAAGGGGTGTGAAAGATTGGTATCAGAGCCAACATTTGATAAAGAAAAATAAATACATAGGAACTCCCAAAACAACATAGGAACCCGAAACCAAAGCCTCATCTAAGATACGCACTGCGCCAAGCATAGGAATTCCCTAATGATCACCCTGTTGGGTGTTACAGTGGATATCCGGGTTGCCCGTTGGAATTTTATTACCAAATAACTAACGGGTTAGTTATCTAAAACAGATTTGCGGCGGAAATTCTTATACACCGCGAATAATATAAAATCGTAGACAAAATCTGATCACTGTGTATGCGTGATATACAGAAAATAAATAAAACGTATATCAAAATAAGTCCACTTAGATACACCTTGGCGGGATCCGAACATCCGTTCGAGACACCAGGATTCGACGAACTGGCGCTAGGATGAACGGTAACGCCCGACTTAAAACGTTAAATCAAATCTTCAACCTCTAGTGAAGATGATGGCGACTTCGGCATCGACGTAGCGGACATCAAGTGAACTGACGTCGGTGGCGGTGACGAAACATCATCGTGTATCGCGATGACAGAATCCGAGAACTCCGCAGTGGGCGAAGCCGACGTCGTCCCAAAGACGATGTCACCGGTGGCGCGTGGAGGCGTCAGAGGTAACGACGTGATAGGGGCATAAAGTGGCGCCGACCACTTAAGGTTTTTCTCGGATTTAACGGTGGCGGAACGAAGAGGATCGAATAACGGCCTCGGTGGCGCGGGTAAGGTCAAGACCACCTCATGGTGGTCGGCCCTTTGTCTCTCAACGGTGGCGGCGGCTACAGCCGCAGAGGCAGCAGTAGCCGCAACTCTCTCTTTGACGGCGGCAGCGGTTTCCGGACACAAAGCGGAAGCAACTAATCTTGGATCTCTCTTCACCATTGTGACGGCGACGGGTGACGGTATGGTGGTGGTAGCTGCTGGTGCTACAAAAACCGAGAGAGAGAGAGAGGAGAGAGAGAGCTTGCGTGGAATGTGACGACAAGAAGAGATGAGAGGGAGAGAGATTTTGAGATTATGATTTTTCACCCCCTAATCACCCATTTTAATCTCCTTAACTATCCTTTCGGGCCTTTAGCTTGTAGAAGCCCATGTCGCGTCCAAATGCACCAAACCTAGTTCAATATTATTAATTGTTAACCCGGTAACAACTAAATAATATTTCGTCAAATCATCGTAACCATTTTATGAATAAAATTTGTTTCGCCATAATAAATAAATTTTATTTATTTATTTTATCATTCAATTACTAATTATACAATAATTGATATTTTAGTTCGTTGACCTCGGTGTAACTCTTATGGGTCAAATGGGTCGTTTTTGTTAGTTGTCGGGTAAGGACACGTAATATCCAACAGTCTCCCACTTCGATTGATGGTGACAAGTTAGTAGTCAGAGGCACTCTAGCTATGCATGGCTATACCAACCAATGTTAACACTTTAAGTCGTCATCCAATGAATATCTGATTGAACAGCAAGCAGATTGATGACACATGGTAATCAGTGTCATATGTTCCTTTCTATATAAGACATGGATGAATGATGAGACGTGGACTCACATGTTTAAATCATCGATTATAGTCTCGCTACAGATTCGAAGTGAACCAATCAAACACACAGTAAGTTTGGGTGAGGCCTCACACTTGTCACTTGAAACAACGAGGGCCCATAATGTCAAGTCGTTACCGAAGCAAGAGTACAGAATCCCGTGTTGAGGCATACAACTCCCACTGAACTTTAGATCCATTCCAAAAAATAGTCGTTATGATTGGCAGTTACGCGACAATGTTAGGCTACAATCAAAGAACAGTCCGTAGTAAACGAGAGTTCTAGTATACGTCTCAGGTCTAAGGAAACATTAGAGTATACCATTTAATAAAGCAAGCAAAACATCCATGATTGCATTGCTTGATGTGAGTTACGTCCAACGTCATTCCGTAATGAGGTCTGTGATTTTGAATGTTAAACCATTTTAAGATTCAAAATCAAAATAGTCTTAATTTAGAGTCGTTCCTGCAGCTCTAATCGACTATGGACATTTAGAACAATAACCAATTCTTTCATGGACAATTAAACGTATTAACATCGAACACAGTTATGAAATTTATTATTGCATTTACTGATGGAATATGAATAAGAAAGATAACTGGCATATGTTCGTACACCCAAATACTAAATCAAAACATGTCTTTAGCTAATTTAAGCCCTATTGCTTCTCTGCGACGATCATGAGCCTCGTGAGTCATGGGCTTTGTGAAAGGATCAGCTAAGTTTTTTATATGTGTCCACTTTGCAAATCTTTATTTCATTTCTTTCGACTACTTTTTTGATGTAGTGGAATTTTCTCAGGATGTGCTTGGCCATCTTATGAGACCTCGGCTCTTTGGCTTGAGCAATAGCGCCCGTGTTATTGCACAGCATCTCGATTGGTTGCCTGACAATTGGCACTACATTGAGATCGCTCATGAACATCTTCATCCACACGGCTTATTTAGCAGCTTCTGAGGCGGCTATGTATTCGAATTCAGTAGTGGAATCGGCCACTACCGGCTGTTTGGAACTTTTCCATGAAACAGCCCCTCCATTGAGAGTGAATACGTATCCTGACTGCGAGCGAGAGTCGTCTCGGTCAGTCTGAAAACTAGGATCAGTGTAACATCTTAAAGTGAGCTCTTCTTTAATTCCTCCATGTAGTAGAAACATTTGTCTTGTGTTTCTTAAGTATTTCATGATGTTCTTCACAGCCATACAGTGAGCTAGTCTTGGAGTCTGTTGGTATCGACTAGTCAAGCTTAGTGCAAATGATACATATGGTCGTGTGCAGAGCACGTCATACATAATTAAACCTATAGTAGAAGCAAAAGGGATCGAAGCCATTTGGTTGATCTCTTTCTTCATTCTAGGAGATTGAGATTTGTCCAAGATAGCACCCTTTTTCATAGGGACGACTCCTTTCTTGGAGTTGCTCATGTTAAATCGTGTTATAATTTTGTCAATGTATGTACTTTGACTAAGACCTAGGGTCTGTTTGGTAACTTCTGTTTCATTGAGTGCTGAACCATTAAGATGTCTTATTGGATAAGAAACTCTGAACCATGTAGTGCTGAACCGGTAAGTGTTGTTTGGTTAGTTCTCTGAATGACTGTATAAAATGACTAATTTACCCCTTTTAACTATTATTTGCTAAACTGAGATGTATATGTTTGGTCAGAATACTGAATAGTTTTAAGGAAAAAAATACAAATCATCATAGAAAATCCAATTAACACATAAATCCTTCATAGAGTATCCAATGGAGATTGATCATGCGGTTAATCTCAAGACTTTTTAAGTATCTAACTAATGTACTGCTTGTTCACATGTTTTAAGAATGAATGGACAAAAATATTACTATTTCATTAATACTCATAGTTTATTCACATTTAAGAATGAATGCTCAAAATATTACAGTTTCATTAATACTCACAGTTGTACAACCAAACCAAATTCTGCAAAAGAATGGCTTGATGATCATCTATTAATATTGAAGAATTTCTTCAAACTGTGTCTTACCAATTGGTTCTCCATTAGCAGCAGCATCAATGGATCTCACACCAAAGTAAAGTAATGCATCACCCATGCCACCAAAAAGTAAACCTCCATGAAAGATTGGATCATGGAAGCCGACACTCTGCCAAAAGTTAGACTCAATATATCCCTAACTACCAATCTCAAGATCATGAGCCCAAACAATTGTTTTAAGCACAGTAGTGATAACTGCGCATACGATGAATTCGGGTTGGAGCTCCACTGGTTCATAATGATGAGTCTGTTCTACAAATTTTGTAATGAAATCCTCCTGCATATCATATTTTTTTTTTGAAAATTCTTTGGTTGAACCCAAGATTCTAACATACTCGTCCAGTTTGACGAATTGTATCATAACACAAACACAGATTTAGACATCAAATCACACCAATTTGAAAAAAAAAATCCATCGAATTCCAAAAACCCTAGAAATCTTACCTTGTCGGAGCGGGGCTGAGGAGGGAAGGGGGGACGACGGAGGCGCCTAGGACTGAAGTCCAGTCGGACGCTAGAGAGAGGCAAGGCAGCGACCGACGATGTGCAAGTGGTCGCCGGCGATGTGTAAGGTAGCGAGCAGCGAAGGTCGAAGGGGAGGGAGGGCAGGAGCGTAGTTTCTTTTTGGTTCTGGATGATTCAGCGAGGTTCTAATATCTGACCGAATAAGGACTTATTAAGACCTGTTTGTGATTAAGAGGGAAACAAAATGAATGAACCAAACAGTCTTAATCTGTCCGATTCAGATTTGTTCTCATTAAGAGGTTAATAAGAGATAAAGAAACACCCCCTAGAAGTCGCTTAGATCGATCACTATGAATCTTAATTCCCAGAATAAAAGCGGCTTCTCCAAGATCCTATATAGCGAAAGAAGATGAAAGCCATTTCTTAACTTTGTGAAGCATGGGTATGTTGTTTCCTATGATCAGTATATCGTCCACATACAAGATGAGGAAAGATATAATGCTCCAAGTTGCCTTTCTGTAAACACAAGGCTCATCTTCATTTTGAGCAAAGCCAAATTCCTTGACTTTCTGGTCAATACGAAGATTCCACCTTCGAGATGCTTGTTTAAGTCCATAGATAGACTTATCCAATTTGCAAACCCTATTTGGATATTTTGGATAGACAAAACCATCGGGCTGAACCTTATAGACATCCTCAGTGAGTTGTCCGTTCAGGAATGCGGTTTTGACATCCATTTGCCATATCTCATAGTCATATTATGCGGCTATGGCGAGCAATATCCTGATCGATTTGATCATGGCCACGGGTGAGAAGGTTTCTTCATAGTCAACCCCTTAGGTTTGAGTGAAGCCCTTCGCTATAAGCAGTGCCTTGTAGGTTTGGACATTTCCATGCATCTCAGTTTTTTCTTTTGAAGATCCACTTGCTCCCTACTGCCCGAGAACCGGGGATAGCTCAATCAAGTATTAGACTTGATTGTCACACATGGATTTCATCTCAGTGTTCATGGCTTCAAGCCATTTTTCAGATTCCGGATCTGATATAGTAGCTTTGTAATTAGTAGGTTCGTCATTGGAATCTGCTACTAACAAGACATCGGAGGCTTCTAGATGGCTGAGGTATCTATCAAGTTCCTTACGTGTCATTTTGCTTCTTCGAACACTTATGTTTGTGTCTGATAGTGCATCAATAATTTGTCGGTCAGACGTAACGACCGTTTCAGGGTTTTGTATTTCTTGAATTTCTTCAAGATCCACTGGATCACTATTGGTTCCTTTATTGAGAAATTATTTCTCAAGGAACTTACCCTTCCTTTTGCTGAAAACATAGTTTTCATGAGGATGGTAAAAGTAATAACCGGTATTACCATAGTATCCGATGAAAATTACCTTTTCACCTCAAGGATCAAGCTTGTTGTCAGATTCACTAGTGACATAAGTTTCACATCCCCATACCCTAAGGTATGATAACTTTGGAGAAGAACTATGCCATATCTCGTATTGGGTCCTGTCCAATTTCTTGGTCGGTGCCAGATTAATTAGGCGAGCAGCGGTTAAGAGAGAATAACCCCAAAAGGAGTGGGACAAGTTGGTCCTACACACCATCCATCGAACCATGTTCAGTAAGGTTTGATTTCTCCTCTCACTTACGCCATTTAACTGGGGTGTTCCAGGAGGAGTAGGTTGTGAAATGATTCCACATTCCTTAAGATGATTGAGAAATTCAGTGCTAAGATATTCACCTCCTCTATCCGACCGAAGCATTTTAATAGTTCGACTTTGTTGATTTTCCAGTTACTTTTGAAACTCTTTGAACTTGTCAAAAGTTTCAAGCTTGTGTTTGATCAGGTAAACGTAAGCATATCTGTTATAGTCATCTATGAAAGACACAAAGTAGCGTTCACGGCTTATCGTTTCGGTTCGAAAGGGTCTACACACATCAGGGTGTATTAATCCTAACAAACCTTCAGCCCGTTCACCAACATGGGTGAAGGGTGACTTGGTAAGTTTACCAGATAAACAAGATTCGCATTCGTCGAAGGAATCTGCATCAATGGATTCGAGAATCCTAGCAGATTATAGCTTCTTGATACGAGCCTTGCTTATGTGACCAAGCAGATGATGTCATAGAGATGAATCATTACTTTCAACTTTGTTTCGTTTAGAAACATGATAGAGTTAGTCATTAATTTTAACATTTATCTCATATATGTCATGTCGAGGTCTAGCCTCGAAATAAAAGATATCGTTAAGTAGGTTAAAATGGTATTACCATCAAACTTGTACTTAAAACCTTGTTCAAATAAGGAAGAGATAGAAATAATGTTTTTGAACAAGCCATGTGCATATAAATAGTTAAGCAAAGTAACTACAAGGTATAAGTGACATGTAAGAGAATTTGTTCCGGTATCCAGGACCGGGACTCTTTTCCCATCACCAACGATGAGTTCCATGCCACCTTATTTTATCTTCTTCCACTTCTCAAGCTCCTACAAAACATTAATAATGTGATAACCACATCCAGTATCAAATACCCATGTATTGGAGGAAACAGTGAAAAGTTCAATAACGTGTATTGAAATACCTGATGAGGAACCCTTTCCGGAGTTTCTAGTCATCTTGATCTTAGCCAAATAAATGGGGTAGTTGTGTTTCCAGTGGCCAATTTTGTTGCATTCAAAGCATTGACGTTCCTTTGGAGGCGGCGCCAATGGTTTCTTGTTGTTGTTCTCTTTACCCTTATTCTTGGACTTGGATATCCCTGTATCAGCAACTCTGAGCACACCCGGTGTGGTCCTGATCCTCAAATGGGGAAATAATGTCATGACTTCCTCAATTATCTACACCAAACAATTAATCGAATGAATGCAATATGCTCGGGCAGTGATCCAAGAACTACATCAAAGGCCATTCCATCTGGAATGGTGTAGCCAAGGTCGATGATATGCGTCAAAATATACATGTTTTTATATCAAATATCTTCCACATTTTGGCACGATTCCGAGTCACTAACCTCAAAACAGAGCTAATTTGTTTTCTTTTTAGTTTTTCAAGAATAAAAGAGCTAGAATCACAAAAGGAACAAATTATGGTCGAAAAAAGAATAAATATGCAAGATTCAAAGATTCTGGTACTTCGGCGCACCCCATGCCAAACTACAACACACCCCGTGCCAACCTCAAGATCCTCTCTGATTCACCTCTGAACAGCACGACCCTCAATGACATGGCACGGCCAACCCGTGCCCCTGAACGGTGACAGAGCACGGCCCGTGCCAAACTTGGGTTCTGCCTATAAAAGGAGCTCTCTTCCCCCATTCCACTTTGATCAATTCTTTCCCCCTCTCTTGTAGTATAGTTGAGCCATTTAGCGTTTTTAATGTTTTGTAATCTAGTTTATAAGAACTTTAACTAAGTAAGAATTTGTAAGCTTTTCTCTATGAAGTCTTCTTCTTCCCTTAAGCAAATATCTAAAGCCATGATTGGCTAAACCTCGTATACTTGCTTGGGAAGTAATAAGCCTTTGGTGGGTTGGTTGATGGCTTCATAAACTTTTTTGAGGTGTGTCTAATGACTTTATAAAAACCCTTTTAATTAAAAGTTTATTATTAATTTATTTCAACAATCGTTCTCAACGTATCACATGCCATTTGAGGAGTCGAAATCTCATCGACCGGACTTCTGACACCCGGTCGGGGGACGATGCATGATCCTCCGGGTGACTCGCGTCCCATGCTACATGATACGTTCGGGGTCCTTATGTCTACGTAATCAAACTCGGCTGACCACGCATGTGCGGGCTGTAAGATCGGGTTGGGAAAAGGGTTGGTAAATTTTTTTGACTTCACTGAAGCCGAACAGGTACATGTTTGTGAACTTGCCTTTGGCTACGCCGGACATACACATGCGAAGAGCTAGGTATGAAAGACACGGGCAAAAGTCCCTGTAAAAGGTCATTTTCATAATAAAATAATCAGGCACGCAGGGTTGTTCCCCTTCTGGTTCATGACGGCGTATCGGGTGTAACGGTTGCACGGCTAAGGAACCCTACAACTAAGTGGCATTACACCACTTTGTTTTTTTACTAGCAGCACCTTCCCACGACGTTCATACTCCTCATAGACGATTGATCATGGAGATGGTGAATAAACCTAAGATTCCGAAAGGTGGTTGGTCTTCTGCTAGTAAGCAGTCTTAAGCAAGATTATGAATGTCCATTTAACTCTCCTCAACCACTAGTAAGTTCTCCCAAGTAATATTAACTTCGATTTACATACTTAAAATACCATCTTATTAGATTTTAGTTTTAATTTATTCTATAAAGATCTTTATAAGTAATTAAAAGTTTAAACCTGGTTGGATGTTTACAGCGGACTGAGTATCCAAAGTTCCCACTTTATATTATGTCCTTGAACAATCCCAGTTCAACTTACCACTACTATACTGCTCCACGATGGGTGCACTTGCCCTTGTACTGTGGTGAAATAGTAGTCGTCTAGTAAATCGTGTTTTATAAATTTAAAAGCTTCAAAACTGCTAAAAAAGGTACGGAAAATATTGCCATATTTTATATATACCTCAGCACACACCAGTTGATCAGTCTGTCGTGATACGCTTTCATGATCAGGACATGATCATAAGGTGAGGAATCAGGTGACATAGTGCAGTTCACAAATTGTTGAAGTAGACTGCATCGCTCATTCCTCCTACTTAATTCAAAGAGATCTTTGAGTTTCCTCATGATATAATAAGCTCCCATGTCAATAAAGTTGTACCAAAAATCGTGTGTCATGCTGAATAACATAAGCTCAGTGACGTCTTTAGACTCGTTAGTGTGCTTTCGGATTTCCATCTGTGAGTGATCGTTTAGCAAGTAAGATGGCACGCTCGGGATAGGCCGATCAAGGACATGGAGCTTCCCGAAAAGCCTCAAGATGTTTCTAAGGAGGGTTTGCCATGATAGGAAGTTGGTCTCAGTGAAAGGGTCGAGAGTTACCATAGAAATCAAAGAAATTGTGTTTTCAATAGCCTTCTGAAATAAGCAAAGTAATTTAATATTAGTATTTTCGATGTAAAATATTTTCTTATTATAAATTGGTAAGATTTATTTTATAAGAAAATTGAGAATTCGATTAGACGAATTTACTTAAGACCGCCAAATGAGCCTCAGGAGCAAACTCGTGTAACCAAACTGACAACGGGTGTCAATTGCGAAATCACAGTCACAACTCTCGATATGAGGCCACATAATACAACCGTTTGTATTTTGTGATACGTTTAGCCTCTTCCATGCCCACTTTACTTGTACACACTCATAGTGCGGTATTGAAATACTCCAAAACTATAAATATATACAAAGAAAGCGATAGTAATCCCAAAAGGTCAATGTGACAGACACGGTGTTGAAATACTCCAATGTCTTCACCTTGGAAGGTACCCTAAACACCAAGTGCGGTGTTGAAATACTCCAACACTGATGCACCGGTAAATAAGTTCCAAGTTAGACTTGATTTTGGATGGCATGAACTATCAATTTATTATTACCGGATAGGGATATTAAAATCAATTTTAATATTTGGTGATCATTAGACACAAACAATAAACCTTATCATCACTCGGGACTATTATTTTAAATAACCTATTAAAATAACTAAGCGTCGCGAATAACAAGTTGTGTGTTAACAGCATAAGGTCTTGGTCTTACAAGAGCCATATTTGCAAGACCATTAGGGACATAAAATGTAAAAGCGAACAACCACATGGAAGGCAACTCGGTGCGTTCTTGGATCTGGTTTAGCTCCTACAGGCCTTCGGACTCCTTTTGACGTTTGTTCGATCTTCAGGTCTTGGATTTTACAAAATTCACATTTACTAAAAACAATAGTAAACCTAGCTCAAGTTACAACTTTGAAACCCGAAAACAGGGGTCCACCAAAACCAAAATTAAAGTACAATTGGGCCAACAATTTGAGTATGTAACCCGAAAAACAACACGTCATAACACAATCATGCATTTTAATACAAAGGGGTCGGTCGTAACACACAATTAATATTAAAAAAAGTAATTAGATTCGCAATTTGAAATTGAATCGAAATTGCGAACTACCGTTTACGAAAAGACCAGTTCTGATTTACGCGCGGTGATCGTGGCTCTAATACCACTGTTGGGTTTTACAGTGGATATCCGGGTTGTCCGTTAAAATTTTATTACCAAATAACTAACGGGTTAGTTATCTAAAACAGCTACGCAACAAAAATTCTGTTACAACGCGAATAATATAAAACCTTACACATGATCTGATCACCGTATACGCGTAAATATATCTAAATAAGTCCAGTTAGATATACCTTGGCGAGATTCGAACATCCGTTCGAGACACCGGGAGACGACGAACTGGCGCTAGGTTGAATAATTATCTCTATATTAGACAATATATAATTTATATTATTTTCCCAGCGCGAAACTTTAAGTTATATTTATTTGAACGATAAATATATTTTCAAACTTATCTGTATTTGTTTGTACAACAAATATGTCATTAAAGATTTCCATCGATACTATCAGGTAACCTAAGTCAATACTTAAACAAGTACATTGGGTGACATGACCGTTTTCCCAATGTTAGTGACCCTGAATGTCTTAATATTATATTGTTGACACTGCTAGGTCAGCATGTTTCATACCCTGCGCGATATCAGTCATTCACCTTGCCAGGTGAGTTTCACAACCCCATATAATTTTATTGTTTTCAACTTTGGGGGAGAATTTAATGAAAAGCTAGATTCAAACTTTTTGTCTGACACTATGGATACCTGTAATACGTACTGATTGCATGTTCTCATATCCCCAACCTTGTATATTTCATGTTGATTCATGTGTATATGTCAAGCCCCACTATTAGGTGAATATAATTAGTTCAGTATGAAAAAGATCGCTAGTGAATAGATTCGGGTTGACGACCCTGTCCTGATTGGTCGCTCCAATCCTGACTCCAGGGTTATAGTCAAGGGGTACATGTAAGATTTTTTTGGTCAGTAGGTACTCTTGGGGAAGATGCCATGAGTGGGTAATTAGATAGTGTTTGAATTCAAGGTTCATGTACAATCATTAAAATCTCAGTATCATATATATAATGTAATGATGACCAAACTTTCAAACATTTTCACGTGTCATTAAACCTGTGAACTCACCAACATTATGTTGACTTTTCAAGTTTCTTGAATTCTCAGGTAACTACATGATGTTGTTCATGAAGTCTAACATTTGATACCTGCTTGTTCATGGTCACATGGTCTTGCCTGCTTGCATGCTCATCATATCTTTTGAAGATTATTTGCCTTACCGCCTTTCGGTTGTTATATTTTTTAAATCTTAAACAATTTATATTTTGAAACATTTAACAATGTCTGTACTACTTTATCCGCTGCAACTCTAATTAATGTAAGACTTGTATATATTTTAAAATGCCAGTTGCCTTAAATATTCATTTAGAGGTTGTTCACTTATAATCATGATCATGATTCCAAATCAGTCATACATCTCCGTTTCAACCGAATTCAGGGTGTGACAATCACAAAATTTTCCAAAGTGTCATCAGGTCCTCTTCTTATGTTATGAACTTCAATAACCTCTTTGGTGCATTTCTTTTGTTAGTTGAACTGCCTCAAAAATCTTGAACGCAAATATTCGAAACTATAAAAAATCTTGAACGCAAATTTCTTTTATTTAAGGATTCTTGTA
>JBCNJP010000006.1:2233052-2277371 GCA_039602395.1 Deinandra increscens subsp. villosa | reverse complement strand
TAAATAACGAAGAAGAAGGATGTATCTCCAATATTCATAGTCGTTCATTAAAATTTGATCTGATTTTTAATTGTTTGTTTGTTTTAATGCAATAGGATAATTATTTTTTATTTACCAATAAATTAATAATTTAAAGTCCAGAGTAAAATTATAAAATATAAGCCGAGAACATGCATGTGGTGGTCGGTTCTCATTTGCTTTCACACATACCCATCCGGTTTCCAGCCTTATAAATGAATCAAGCTTTCATCACATTCTCAATACATGCAGATCTTAATTAATTCCTTGCTACAATTCAGCCATATATTACATAATTAAATCACACCTCCGATCACTCCCCAAATAATTGATCATGTCGGAAAGCGGAGACGGATCAATACTGGATCAACTTCGAATTCCATATGACAAGATCAAAATGCTTAACCGAATCGAGTTGGGGTTTTCTTTCGGTTATGGAACTGTGTTCGAAGGAGAACTTGCTGATAAGAGAGTGGCGTTCAAAAAGTTAAACATACGAGTCTTTGCCGGTGACAAGAAGTCTAAATTGTTAGCTGAGATTCTAAAGCTTTCTCAATTCAGACATCCGAATATTGTGTCTCTTCTCTGGTATTGTGATGAGAAGTCTGAAATGATACTCGTTTACGAGTATGTAGCGCATGGGAATCTCTATGAACGCATGAGGGCAGGAAAACAAATTACCGCAATCCAGCGACTTAAGATATGTCTCGACGCTGCTCGTGGGCTGCACTATTTGCACACCCGAGTTGACCCTACCACACCTGATCATATCGGTATCGTCCACGGTAACATAAAACTATCGAACATCCTGTTGAATTCTGATATAAAGTCATCGACATTCGAAGCAAAGGTTTCTGGTTTTGGATTTAAGAAATACGGTGTTTTAAGCTTACCTCCGACTTCTTGGGGGGAAGCTACTTATACGAAGGAGTTCGACGTCTATACATTCGGTGCGCTGTTACTTGAAGTGCTGAATGGTAATTCACACATGGCGGATCCCTATGATAATGGTTGTGATGCACGAGCACTTCACGCTAGTCTTGTAGAATTGCTACCCAAGATGATGCACCGGAAAGACCTAGGAAGATTGGTGCACAACGATATCAAAAACGAAATAAAAAAGGAGTCACTGGAGACCTATGCAAATATCGCGAATCAGTGTCTGACCAAAAACCCACACGAACGTCCTAAGATGGCTGAAGTCGTTAAAGAACTCGAAAAAGCATTGAGATTACAGGTAACATTTTGACTTAATTCAACACATTTTGAAAAGGTTTCTCGTTTGCATATTGTATCATGCATGTATTTATTACATGTTTTACGATTAGCGCATTGCCGGTAAAACTACGGTTTTTCATACTACACCGAAGTGTAAAAAACTTCGATGTTAGACGAAGGTCCACACGCCTCATAGCAATTACAATGCAAAAAAGGTAGAATAAACTCAAGATATAAAGTATCTAAGCAATCGCAATTATATATAATAAAGCAAATATGCAGTAAAAATTGATGGCATTGATGGATAAAATATATATACATAGTCAATATATATAGTATCTAAGATCTTTAAACTGCATTACAGAAGCACATCATTAACTGCCTGCTGAAAGAAAGCATCGGCGAAACCATAATAACCCTTTTGCTTCATCTTCATCCAACAAATCATGTAGTCTTGGTATTAGATTTGTAGATATGAGAGGCTGTAATTTCCTATGCATTTTGATGATAGATAACACAAATGTTTTTTTTCGTCTTTTAAATTACCATAAGTAAAGTAGTTGGGTTAAGTCTCACTTGTAACAAAGAATAATAATAATTGGGGGTTACAAGTTGGGCTAGGGGGTTTTCTAACCAGATGTGAGTTTCCTCCTGATGGGGATTAGAGATGATCGGGTGGGTGGTTTAATGCCTCCGTCAGTGATCCAAATTTACCGTTCAAAAAAAAGAAAAGTGTTCTACCTTTTTTTGAACGGCGATTTCAGTCGAACCTAGCCCCCGGACACCAGCCCGAACGCGAGTGTCTTAACCGTGCCCCGGTCGGCGGTATGTCCCTTTTGGGACAACCAGGACACCACCTCCATACACCATTCTGGGAGAAACCCACCCCCACTTAAGGCCAGGTGGTAAAACTCCCCCCTCTCCAGATTTGAACCCGGGTCTCCCAAAAGGAAGTTGTCCGGACTCTAACCCATCACTGAGATACCATTGCGACATAATAGCGTCGGTAGAAAAGTGTTCTACCTATTTTAAAGGCGGCATATGCAGTATTCTTCGGATTCTGAATAGCAAAAAGATAGACATAAAGACCTAGAGATTCTAACCTCATAAATCAGTCTAACCTCATAAATCAGTGTTCCTATTAAAAGCATAAAATTCTTTTCATCTACTACATATTAAAAATTAAGCATCAAGAGTTCTAAATAGAATATCAATATATTTAATCATAAACAATGCATATTCAAAAAGCTATAGAATTGAGCTTATATATATCAAGACACCTAGTTTAACAAATTCACCAATAAACCTTTAACATTTATGAAACTAAAAAATAAAAAGGGATAGGATAAAATATTGCCATTGACTATTCGTTAAGAACCCAAACCACCCGCCCAAGGCATCCTAGCGTTGAAAATATTACAAAAAACAATAAGTAGACAAAAGCAAACCTACAATAAGACATTATTTATAAGACTAACCTTTAAAGGCAACCGTTAACCGATAACGAAGGCACTTCTTGTTAAACTGCACACACAACAGAGCATAATATGTTAAGAATGGAAGGCAGGTTAACTAAAAATACAGATTAAACATATAAACGATGGGCTAAGAGAAATGGCGATTCAAATATCGCAAAATGAAATCGGTAAAGAATAATGGACTAATGGTAAATCTAACAGGTAGTAATGATGCGGATGCACTACACAAACCCAACAAATTTATACAAATTTGGTAGGAAAATAATATGGACTGAAAAAACAATCTGAAATAAATTTTAGAGTGTTCGGTAGAAAATATCAATGAGAATAAAATTGTTATTTATATGAAGTTCAATAAATTGATCATCCCACTATAGTATGTTTAAATCTAAACATTCTCTTTATCGCTGATGCTGAGATGGATTTATATAAACTAATATTTATGTATCTTATAACAAAAGAGAACATAGAGTAATTGTATTCGTTAGTTTATACTGATTATAATAGAAAGGAAAATTGGATTCTAATAATACAAGTTATTTCCATTTGGCCGAGAATAATACGAATTAACGAAATTGCCCACAATAATACCAGTTATTCAGGTATTGGCCCATAATGATATGCCGTCTGTTTTTTTTAACGGGGTTAAATATCCGCCTACGTGGCAGATGATGTGGCAAGCCTTTACCCCTGCGTGGCTTGCCACATCATCTGCCACGTAGGCGGATATTTAACCCCGTTAAAAAAAACAGACGGCATATCATTATGGGCCAATACCTGAATAACTTGTATTATTGTGGGCAATTTCGTTAATTCGTATTATTCTCAGCCAAATGGGAATAACTTGTATTATTATAATCCAATTTTCCTAATAGAAACTTGGATCAATTAGAAAAAAATGAAGGGAAATAGTGATTTACATTTAAAAAGAAGTCATAAAATGGGATATTTCTGTGTTGGGACTGAAATTGGTGAGGAATAATGCTTACTAAAAACCCAATCTAAAAGTAAATCATAAAAACAACTTAAGCAGAAGTCATACCTTATATACAGATTCTTTATTAGTAGAAAATATAATCAAGACCTACAATAAAGGCAGCAAGCTATTGAGAACCCAAATATCACAACAAATATAACCAAGATATGCAGGCTGCAATCATAGAATGAAAAACGTAAGTCAGTCAAGCTGAGATAAAATAAATGTAACTTAATCAACAAAATCTAAGAAGATGTTCAACAAAAACTGAGAAGATGTTCACATGTAAAATAAATATATGAGCCTAGCAATAAAACCCTTAATATTGTTCTTCCCCAAATCAAGACCACTAAAAGCCTAATGGGTAAATCATAAAATTCTGATAACGATGATCTCATAACCACCAAAATCATCTCAAAACAGAGAAAGATCAAAGCACTTACCGTTTTCCAACCGAGAACTGCAAGAAACGGTATAGGTCAGTGAAGCTCAGATAAAAAAAATGTAACCTAATCAACAGAATTGAGAAGATGTTCACATGTAATATGACCATATGAGCTTAATTATAAAACCCTTAATATTGTTCTTCCCTAAATCAAGAACGCTAAAACCCTAACCTATAATACACCACTGGCTTTAATGCCTGATAACCTCAAAGAGACTTGTAAAGCCGTAAGAAAAAAGAAATTGAGGAAGCTAACCTCCTCTGGCGAGTGGATTTGCAAGTTCACAGTTTGGAGATACAATTTCCATGGTTAGAACGAGTGAGGGGAAGTCTGAGAATGAAAAGAGAGAGGAAGATTACAGATAACAATGATGAGGCATGGAAGGAAACGTATGCTTCTCGGAGGTATGGACAGCTGATGGTGAATGGAAGCGTCGTTGGAGAAGGGAGAGAGAGGGGGCAGGTAGGTAAGCAGAGAAGAGGATGCGTATGAATAAAGTTATTGAGACGTGATACAGATAGAGGCCTCACAGCCACACAAATATTTATGCTTTAGATGGTTATACGGTACAATAAAATAGAGCATGCAAAAGTTGTAAAATGTTAGATAGTTTAATGTGTCCAGCTTAATACAAGCTTAATACAGAGAGGGGAGGTCACAGTAGCTGATATATATATATATATAGGGTTAGGTTCAAATGAGAACTTTTTATTTTAAGAACTTTTGGGAACTAATTCTCAACCACACATTTCAGGGGGGGACCACTACAATTCATGGGAGGGGGGATACATGTAAATAAATTTGTGGCTCAAATTAGTTCTTTTTAGTTCTCAAATCAAATTGGTTCTCAAATGATCCTCTCCCTATATATATATATGTATATATATATATATATAGGGAGAGGATCATTTGAGAACAAATAGTTTTAAGAACTTTTGAAAACCATTCTGAGCCACTAGTTATGTATAAGGAAATCCCCCCCCCCCCCCCCCCCGGTGAATTTGAATGCTTCCCCCATGAAAATGAGTGGCCCGGGTGTGGTTCTCAAAAGTTCTCAAAATCAATTGGTTCTCATTTGAACCTAACCCTATATATATATATATATATATATATATTAAAAAGTTTATTGTAGACACCCCCATAAGTGTAGATAGGTAGACACCATATTTCACATGTGAAATTACTCTATTTCGCATGTGTAATTCAATAAAAAAAAACTTTTTTTTTAGATTTTATGTAAATAAATAAAAAAAAATCTAAGATAAACAATGAGAATTGTGAAGAATTTAATTCATGAATGATGCAAATTACGCACATTCATTCTGATCCTTTCGTTTTACTTTTTTTTTTCCAAAATCAAGTCATGTGATGAATTAAATTTGTCACAATTTGCATTGTTTATCTTAGATTTTATTTATTTATTTACATAAAACTAAAAAAAAGTTTTTATTATTGAATTTCACATGCGAAATAGAGTAATTTCACATGTGAAACAGGATGTCTACCTGTCTAGACTTATGGGGGTGTCTACAATGAACCCCACCCTATATATATATATATATATATAGGGTTAGGTTCAAATGAGAACTTTTTATTTTGAGAACTTTTGAGAACTAAATCTTAACCACAAATTTCAGGGGGGACCACTACAATTCATGGGAGGGGGGATACATGTAATAAACATGTGGCTCAAATTAGTTCTTTTAGTTCTCAAATCAAATTGGTTCTCAAATGATCCTCTCCCTATATATATATATATATATATATATATATATATATATATATATATATATATAGGTTTAGGGTAAAATACACAAGCAAAAACGCTACATCCATTGCGGATTGATCTGGGGCGTCCATCAAGATCATCCAACAACCATGATCTATGGTGTTTCCGCCTATGGTGTTTTTTTTCCCCACCGAAAACGCCATAGGCGAAAACACCATAGATCTTGGCTGCTGCGATGATCTTGATGGACGCCCCAGATCAATCCGCAATGGATGTAGGCTTTTTATGTGATGTAGCCTAACTCTCCTCTATATATATATATATATATATATATATATATATATATATATATAGGGAAGGGTATCGTGTAGACCCCTTAAATTTTGTAGACCCCGTAGACCCCTATAAAACTCAATAAAAATAAAACTCAGTGTTGTAAATTTGGTTTTTTTTTATTACGATAAGCTTTTAAGAACCAAAAAAATAAATAAATTAATTAAAAAAAACAAAAAACATTAAAAATCGAACATTTTAAGACAATGAGTTTTAAAATAATGAGTTTTAAACGCAACACTGAGTTTTATTGAGTTTATTGAGTTTTAAACTCATTGATTTTTAAAACTCATTGTCTTAAAATGTTCAATTTTTAATGTTTTTCGTTTATTTTTTTAATTGTCTTTTTTTGTTCTTAAAAGCTTATCGCAAATAAAAAAAAAACTAAATTAACAAAACTGAGTTTTATTTTTAGTGAGTTTTAAGGAGTTTTATTGAGTTTTATAAGGGGTCTACGGGGTCTACAAAAAATAAGGAGTCTACACGAGTATCTTTTACCTATATATATATATATATATATATATATATATATATATATATATATATAGGGTTAGGTCGAATGAGAAGCTTTTTGTTTTGAGAACTTTTGAGAACTAAATCTCAACCACAAATTTCAGGGGGACCACTACAATTTCATGGGAGGGGGATACATGCAAATAAACTTGTAACTCAAATTAGTTCTTTTTAGTTCTGAAATCAAATTGGTTCTCAAATGATCCTCACCCCTATATATATATATATATATATATATATATAGGGTGAGGTTTATTGTATACCCCTTAAAAAGTGTAGACCCCGTAAACCCCCTATATTGTTCTATAAAACTCACTAAAAATTATAAAACTCATTGCTGTTGATTTGGTTTTTTTTATGCGATAAGTTTTAAAAAAAATACTAGAAAGTTGTTGGAGACAATGAAATATAATTGTTGTTGAAAAAAGTATATTATTCTATAAAACTCACTAGAAATTATAAAACTCATTGCTGAGTTTTAAAACTTAGTGTTGTGTTTAAAACTCACTACAACATTAAAAATCGATGTTCTTTAAAACTCATTTAAAATTATAAAACTCATTACAAATTATAAAACTCATTCTTTAGATTAAAACTCACTGTTGTTTTTAAAACTCATTACAACTTAAAAAATCGACGTTCTATAAAACTCACTAAAAATTATATATATATATATATATATAGTGTATGGAGTTTATAATAACCCTTTCTTGTAGCATTAACCAATTAACCACATTTTAGTGGTTGAAAAAATCAGGAAGTGATATAAGCATGACAAGTGTCCACTTTCCTTTTTTTAATTCAAAAGAGCAAATCAGACATTTTACACAACCACCTAAAACACCCCATTCATTTTAAAAAGCTCATAACTTTTTTATACTTTGTCGGTTTTTTTATAAAAGTTGCACCGTTAAACTCGTCGCATTTTTATCTTTAATTCAAGTATAGCCTCGACGATTTTTATTATCGTTTTCTCAGACGTGCGATGTAGCACTAGTGTTACAAATACTAACATTACTGTCATAACTATTAACATACATTCATAACCAGTAGCATCGATGTTTCTGCTCAGGTACAACTGGATATGCATGTATTACAACTTACCAATGCATCAATATGCTTATAAAACACTGATGCTATAACCATTAACAGTGGTGTGATGATCAGTAAACACTGGTGCTGTCAAGATAGAACAAAAAAAATCAAATGTACAACTAATTATACATAGATTACAACCTGCAAGAGCATCAAGGTTCATAACCAGTAGCATCGATTTCTACTTAGGTACAACTGCATATGCATATTATTACAAACTACAAAAGCATCAAGGTTTAAAATACAAGGTTCAAACACTGATGCTATAACCATTAATAGTGGTGTGATGATTAGTAATACCGGTGCTACATACAATCTATTAGATATTTGTAAACAACGACAAATGTACAACATCTGATGCATGAAATACAAGTCAGCAATGCACTTTAACACTGATGCTATACCTAGCACTAGGGATTCTCAAACAAAACCCATGTAAAAGAAACAAAAATTTAAAGAAGTCCAAGATAGATGCACAAGTAAATATACAACCGACAAGTTAATTTGTAACATGGTTCTTAGCCATTTTTGTATCCTAAAAATACAAACAAATTCATACCATTTTTATGAAGAGTTAAAAAAATCTAAATGATTACAAAAAAAATACAAATTCATATCATCCATACAAAATAAACATCGGACCTTCATCATCTAATTTTTCATATCAAAATAAAACTAAATAATTATAAAAAAAACAAATAAAAAACAAAACAGAAAAAAAGTGGGCAAATCGATGGGGAAAAAATCAGAAAAAAACAAAATCAATAAATAAAACGTAATAAAAAGTGGAACAACCATAGGGGAGCTCTCGATCGAAAAAAAACATACAAATCGAAAAAAAACATCATCGAAGTCGGAAATTAGAAATAAAAAGTCACAACATTACCTGGTGAATATTGGGGCTGCCGAAGCACCGCCGATATCGTACAACCATCGGGGACGGAGATGACGGAGAAGGAGGCGGCGGCGATTGAGAGTGCGATTCTGGGTGCCGGAAGGGCGGAGAAGTAAGCGGTGACGGTCATTTTTTGTTCCCGACAGTAGTAGACAAGCAACAGGGTCCGTCCAATCCAGTCATCGGCGTCGAACCACACCCGCAAGTATGGAATCTCCGATGAGAAATGTGATTTAAAGAAAAAGATAATCAAGCAAGAAATAAATGCAAAAAGAAACTAAATTTTATATTCAAATCACTTTTGTAGATGATGGATCGAACTGCTTCACTTACTAAAGGAAGATAGGGATGGAGAGAAAATGGAAAAAGTGAATTGAGGTAGATAGAATATGAGATAAGATGAACAGATAGGTATTGTCGACAATAAAGAAATGTGATTTTACGTATTTAACCCTTAAGCATTTACAGCCACACCTTTATTGGAATTAAGCTCCACCTTCAGATCAAATGCTTCCACCGATAGGATGAAGTTATTTGGTTAATGCTCTTAGATGGAGTTATTAAATGTTCTTATCCCTTATATATATATATATATATATATATATATATATATATATATATATATATATATAGGGTTAGGTTCAAATGAGAACTTTTTCTTTTAAGAACTTTTGAGAACCAATTTGGGCCACTAATTTTCAAGGGGGGAGCATTCAAATTCATGGGGGGTTTTCCATATATATAAACTAGTGGCTAAGATTAGTTCTTTTTAGTTCTCAAACCCAATTAGTTCTCAAATGATCCTCTCCCTATATATATATATATATATATATATATATATATATATATATATATAAGGAGAGGATCATTTGAGAACCAATTGGTTCTGAGAACTTTTGAGAAACCATTCTAAGCCACTAGTTTATATATATGGAAATCCTCCGATGAATTTGAGTGGTCCCCATTGAAAATTAGTGGCCCAAAATGGTTCTCAAAAGTTCTCAAAACCAATTGGTTCTCATTTGAATCTAACCCTATATATATATATATATAGGGTTAGGTTCCAATGAGAACTTTTTCTTTTGAGAACTAAATCTAACCACAAATTTCAGGGGGACCACTACAATTCATGGGAAGGGGATAAATATAAATAAACTTGTGGCTCAATTTAGTTCTTTTTAATTCTCAAATCAAATTGGTTCTCAAATCATCCCCTCCCTATATATATATATATATATATATATATATATATATATATATATATATATATATATATATATGGTTATGTTCAAATGAGAACTTTTTCTTTTGAGAACTTTTGAGAACCAATTTGGGCCACTAATTTTCAAGGGGGAGCATTCAAATTCATGGGGGGGGGGGGGGGGGTTTCCATATATATAAACTAGTGGCTAAGATTAGTTCTTTTTAGTTCTCAAACCCAATTAGTTCTCAAATGATCCTCTCCCTATATATATATATATATATATATATATATATATATATATATATATATATATATATGGTAAGGATAATGTACAAACCATATCTTATTGTGAAAACAAAAGACCAATACTAAACACCCTTATAACTCCTTCATACATTAATATTAATTCGGGGAAAAATAGCGTTTCGTGGTTTTTTTTAAAACTACACATGTCATCAGCGAAGTAAACTACTTGAAGAAGAGCTATTGTTACTATCATGCAGCTTGCATTTACCTTTCGCTTCCATGTTCCAATCGACCATACTCGCCGGAAATACGCCGCACTTTTTATACCTCGCCACCTACACCTGTCTCCGCGACGGATACGAGGAGTGAGAGCTCAACAACATATCAACGCGTCCGAACGTGAAACCCGTGTCCGCGCTGAGGCAACACACGGATCTCATCGCCATTAGCATATTAGTGTTACAACCACTAACATCATTGTTTCTACTTAGATACAACTGCATATGCATATATTACAAACTACAAATGCATCAATATGCATATAAAACACTGATGCTATAACCATTAACAGTTTTGTGATGATGAGTAACACCGTTACTATCAAGATTCAACAAAAAATAATCAAATGTACAAGTAAATATACACAAATTCTATACTACAAAGCATCAAGATTTAGCAAAAAAAACAAATAAACACACATGTATAGCATTAATACATACAAATCATTCAAAATCCATCCATAAATTTACTTCAAAAATGCATATAATATAAACCCCTTACATGGAAAAAAAAACCTATTACATTTTAAAAAGGTTTATTTAGTCTGCATATCGTATTTACGTTTACAAGTTTTGATACAGGGAGATGGTACGGAAACTTCAACCGATGATGACAGTGGTGTGAAAGAACCTAAGGATGTGAATACTCCAACAAAAGTTGCTAACGGGAAAGATAACCACGACCAGGTAAACATAGTTTGTCACTTTTGCAATTGTGAGACGAATACTATAATTATCCCTTTTGCACCAAATGTATTTATCTTCTATCTATTGTAGGTTAAATATTATATATATATAATATATATATATATATATATATATATATATATATATATATATATATGGTAAGGATAATGTAAAAATCATATCTTATTTTGAAAACCAAAAAACCAATACTAAACACCCTTATAACTCCTTCATATATTAATATTTCATTAAAAACAAATTGCACCAATAATCTTGGAATTTTGTTATCCTTAATTCGAGGAAAAAATAGCGTTTCGTGGTTTTTTTTAATACTACACATGTCATCAGCAAGGTAAACTACTTGATGAAGAGCTATTGTTACTATCATGCAGCTTGCATTTACCTTCCGCTTCCATGTTCCAGTCGACCATTCACGTCGGAAATACGCTGCACTTTTTATACCTCGCCACCTACACCTGTCTGCGCGACGGACACGAGGAGTGAGAGCTCAGCCACATATCAACGCATCCAACGTGAAATCCGTGTCCGCAATGAGGCAACACACGGATCTCATCGCCATTAGCATATTAGTGTTACAACCACTAAAATCATTGTTTCTACTTAGATACAACTGCATATGCATATATTACAAACTACAAATGCATCAATATGCATATAAAACACTGATGCTATAACCATTAACAGTTTTGTGATGATGATTAACACCGATACTATCAAGATTCAACAAAATATAATCAAACGTACAAGTAAATATACACAAATTCTATACTACAAAGCATCAAGATTTAGCAAAAAAAACAAATAAACACACATGTATAACATTAATACATACAAATCATTCAAAATCCATCCATAAATTTATATCAAAAATGCATATAATATAAACCTCTTACATGGAAAAAAAACCTATTACATTTTAAAAAGGTTTATTTAGTATGCATATCGTATTTACGTTTACAAGTTTTGATACAGGGAGATGGTACCGAAACTTCAACCGATGATGACAGTGGTGTGAAAGAACCTAAAGATGTGAATACTCCAACAAAAGTTGCTAACGGGAAAGATAACCACGACAAGGTAAACATAGTTTGTTACTTTTGCAATTGTGAGACGAATACTATAAATATCCCTTTTGCACCAAATTTATTTATCTTCTATCTATAGTAGGTTAAATATTTTATATATAAATATATATATATATATATATATATATATATATATATATATATGGTAAGGATAATGTAAAAACCATATCTTATTGTGAAAACCAAAAAACCAATACTAAACACCCTTATAACTCCATATATTAATATTTCATTAAAAACAAATTGCACCAAAAATCTTGGAATTTTGTTATCCTTAATTCGGGGGAAAAATAGCGTTTCGTGGTTTTTTTAATACTACACATGTCATCAGCAAGGTAAACTAATTGAAGAAGAGCTATTGTTACTATCATGCAGCTTGCATTTACCTTTCGCTTCCATGTTCCAGTCGACCATTCTCGCCAGAAATACGCTGCACTTTTTATACCTCGCCACCTACACCTGTCTGCGCGACGGACACGAGGAGTGAGAGCTCAGCCACATATCAACGCATCCAACGTGAAATCCGTGTCCGCGCTGAGGCAACACACGGATCTCATCGCCATTAGCATATTAGTGTTACAACCACTAAAATCATTGTTTCTACTTAGATACAACTGCATATGCATATATTACAAACTACAAATGCATCAATATGCATATAAAACACTGATGCTATAACCATTAACAATTTTGTGATGATGAAAAACACCGATACTATCAAGATTCAACAAAAAATAATCAAATGTACAAGTAAATATACACAAATTCTATACTACAAAGCATCAAGATTTAGCAAAAAAAACAAATAAACACACATGTATAACATTAATACATACAAATCATTCAAAATCCATCCATAAATTTACTATCAAAAATGCATATAATATAAACCTCTTACATGGAAAAAAACCTATTACATTTTAAAAAGCTTTATTTAGTCTGCATATCGTATTTACGTTTACAAGTTTTGATACAGGGAGATGGTACGAAAACTTCAACCGATGATGACAGTGGTGTGAAAGAACCTAAGGATGTGAATACTCCAACAAAAGTTGCTAACGGGAAAGATAACCACGACAAGGTAAACATAGTTTGTTACTTTTCCAATTGTGAGACGAATACTATAAATATCCCTTTTGCACCTAATTTATTTATCTTCTATCTATAGTAGGTTAAATATTTTATATATAAATATATATATATAGGGCTAGGTTCAAATGAGAACTTTTTCTTTTGAGAACTTTTGAGAACCAATTTGGGCCACTAATTTTCAAGGGGGGAGCATTCAAATTCATGGGGGGGGGGGGGGTTTCCATATATATAAACTAGTGGCTACGATTAGTTCTTTTTAGTTCTTAAACCCAATTAGTTCTCAAATGATCCTCTCCTTATATCTATATATATATATATATATATATATATATATATATATATATATATATATATATATATATATATGGTAAGGATAATGTAAAAACCACATCTTATTGTGAAAACCAAAAAACCAATACTAAACACCCTTATAACTCCATATATTAATATTTTATTAAAAACAAATTGCACCAAAAATCTTGGAATTTTGTTATCCTTAATTCGGGGAAAAAATAGTGTTTTGTGGTTTTTTTAATACTACACATGTCATCAGCAAGGTAAACTAATTGAAGAAGAGCTATTGTTAACATCATGCACCTTGAATTTACCTTTCGCTTCCATGTTCCAGTCGACCATTCTCGCCAGAAATACGCTGCACTTTTTATACCTCGCCACCTACACCTGTCTGTGCGACGGACACGAGGAGTGAGAGCTCAGCCACATATTAACGCATCCAACGTGAAATCCGTGTCCGCGCTGAGGCAACACACGGATCTCATCGCCATTAGCATATTAGTGTTACAACCACTAAAATCATTGTTTCTACTTAGATACAACTGCATATGCATATATTACAAACTACAAATGCATCAATATGCATATAAAACACTGATGCTATAACCATTAACAATTTTGTGATGATGAAAAACACCGATACTATCAAGATTCAACAAAAAATAATCAAATGTACAAGTAAATATACACGAATTCTATACTACAAAGCATCAAGATTTAGCAAAAAAAACAAATAAACACACATGTATAACATTAATACATACAAATCATTCAAAATCCATCCATAAATTTACTTCAAAAATGCATATAATATAAACCTGTAACATGGAAAAAAAACCTATTACATTTTAAAAAGGTTTATTTAGTCTGCATATCGTATTTACGTTTACAAGTTTTGATACAGGGAGATGGTACGGAAACTTCAACCGATGATGACAATGGTGTGAAAGAACCTAAGGATGTGAATACTCCAACAAAAGTTGCTAACGGGAAAGATAACCACGACCAGGTAAACATAGTTTGTTACTTTTGCAATTGTGAGACGAATACTATAAATATCCCTTTTGCACCAAATTTATTTATCTTCTATCTATAGTAGGTTAAATATTTTATATATAAATATATATATATATATATATATATATATATATATATATATATATATATATATATGGTAAGGATAATGTAAAAACCACATCTTATTGTGAATACCAAAAAACCAATACTAAACACCCTTATAACTCCATATATTAATATTTCATTAAAAACAAATTGCACCAAAAATCTTGGAATTTTGTTATCCTTAATTCGGGGAAAAAATAGCGTTTCATGGTTTTTTTAATACTACACATGTCATCAGCAAGGTAAACTAATTGAAGAAGAGCTATTGTTACTATCATGCAGCTTGCATTTACCTTTCGCTTCCATGTTCTAGTCGACCATTCTCGCCAGAAATACGCTCACTTTTTATACCTCGCCACCTACACCTGTCTGCGCGACGGACACGAGGAGTGAGAGCTCAACCACATATCAACGCATCCAACGTGAAATACGTGTCCGCGCTGAGGCAACACACGGATCTCATCGCCATTAGCATATTAGTGTTACAACCACTAAAATCATTGTTTCTACTTAGATACAACTGCATATGCATATATTACAAACTACAAATGCATCAATATGCATATAAAACACTTATGCTATAACCATTAACAATTTTGTGATGATGAATAACACCGATACTATCAAGATTCAACAAAAAATAATCAAATGTACAAGTAAATATACACAAATTCTATACTACAAAGCATCAAGATTTAGCAAAAAAAACAAATAAACACACATGTATAACATTAATACATACAAATCATTCAAAATCCATCCATAAATTTATATAAAAAATGCATATAATATAAACCTCTAACATGGAAAAAAACCTATTACATTTTAAAAAGGTTTATTTAGTCTGCATATCGTATTTACGTTTACAAGTTTTGATACAGGGAGATGGTACGGAAACTTCAACCGATGATGACAGTGGTGTGAAAGAACCTAAGGATGTGAATACTCCAACAAAAGTTGCTAACGGGAAAGATAACCACGACCAGGTAAACATAGTTTGTTACTTTTGCAATTGTGAGACGAATACTATAAGGGTTATTGGATTTAAATAATCCCAACTATCAGCAATTGGCCGATAATAATCCCAACTCAGGAAATGTTTTCTAACAAGCCAAACTTTCCCTCTATTTTCTTCTGGCAGTCCCAAACTAACAGAATGTTAACACCGTTAACTTTTGATGACGTGGCATGTATAGGTGGCGGCCCATGTGGCATTCTAATCTGACGTGACATTATTTTGATGACATGGCCATGTCAGGTGGCTTTTTTTTTAGTTTTTTTTTTAATTTTAATGCTATTTTTAAGCTTATGTGGCACCACCACCACCACCACCACCGCTTTGTACCACCACTACCGCTCCGACATCACCACCACCACCGCTCCTGCACCACCACCACCGCTCCGGCATCACCACCACCACCGCTCCTGCACCACCACCACTGCTTCCCTCTCCACCGAAAAGTTAGGCTTCTTTCTTCAATTTCTAAACCTCCGACTGCGACCACCACCACTATCACACATCGATTGGTGTTTTAGATCCGTTCTAGATCGACCAAAAAGAAGACGAAGATGTACCCTAATCTGTGCTTCTGGTTGAAGATGAAGTCGTTACCTCTGCCCGGAACCGGCTTCAACAACGTCGCTGACTGGCGGAACCCTAGCGAAAACTGCGACTGTTGTTGCTTTTCGTCGTGCTTCGACCAAACGACACGAGGACACGTTTGGTTCCGGGAAATAAGAGGCAGAAAGCCCTCTTTGGTGGAGCCGCCGCCCCTTTGGCCGGAATCGTGGTCGGAACTGGCCTGCCGGAGACCAGGCATGAAAGCCCTCTTTGGTCTCTTGTTGCCGATGAGTAAAAAAATTAAAGAAAAACAATTACTTAAATAGACCTCATCTTTTTTATTTTTCACAAATGCCCCTCATTTTGCCACGTCAGCAAAAATCTAACACCGTTAGTGGTCAGTTAGTTTGGGACTGCCAGAAGAAAATAGGAGGAAAGTTTGGCTCGTTAGAAAACATTTCCTGAGTTGGGATTATTATCGGCCAATTACTAATAGTTGGGATTATTTAAATCCAATAACCCATACTATAAATATCCCTTTTGCACCAAATTTATTTATCTTATATCTATAGTGGGTTAAATATTATATATATATATATATATATATATATATATATATATATATATATATATATATGGTATGGATAATGTAAAAACCACATCTTATTGTGAAAACCAAAAAACCAATACTAAACACCCTTATAACTCCGTATATTAATATTTCATTAAAAACAAATTGCACCAAAAATCTTGGAATTTTGTTATCCTTAATTCGGGGAAAAAATAGCGTTTCGTGGTTTTTTAATTCTACACGTGTCATCAGCAAGGTAAATTAATTGAAGAAGAGCTATTGTTACTATCATGCAGCTTGCATTTACCTTTCGCTTCCATGTTCCAGTCGATCATTCCCGCCGGAAATACGCTGCACTTTTAATACCTCGCCACCTACACCTGTCTGCGCGACGGACACGAGGAGTGAGAGCTCGCCACCTACACCTGTCTGCACTTTAATACTATAAGGATCAAAATAACCCTCACGCGGTACCAAAGACCATAAACAACCGTGCGGAATCCGGTGTTTATAGGTGATTCGAGATTAATAAAACGAAACAAATAAATAATTGAATGAAACACAGAAAACACTAAAATACAAACCGATTGTAGAATACTCAATGCTTGATTAATTCGGTTGCAATACACTTGAGTTTCGTAAACCCTAAGGTATGTTACGAATTCTTCACCTTCAAAGAGAGAAAAACACCAACAACCTATTCTAGACAAATGGGTATTCTATTTATAGGAGTTGATTAGCTTGGAAAACAAGCTAATCTCCTAAACCCTAAAATTCCCGTATTTGCACACAAAAGCCCACTAAAACCCATCTAAACTCATTTAAATTAAGCCCAAACATGTCTAAAATGGCCTAATGACCTATTATACCCATAACCTAACTATTTCTCACATATTTTATCACATAGGCCTTCAAACTGGTCCGCCAAAGGATGATTTAATACACAAGCCACAATTTAGTCCCTTACAATCTTCCCCTTGGCTTGTGATATTAAATGTTTTCGACTTTCACTCTTCACCTTGGCTTCAACATGGGTTGATGAAGATTCTTTATCTTGAATAATCTTCATTGGGCAACAACGGGAATGATTAATGGCTTTTCTCTTTATCAGCAACAACTTGAACTGCAAATGATGAACAAATAATGAGAGGAGGATTCCCAAATACTTGCTTCTTCTTGAGAAAAATTTCAGTCCTTGCTGAATCATCAGAAACTGTCTTGACTTGCTTGTGTCTTCAGAGGGTAAAAATTTTGAAAACCCCTGTCTTGGCATTCTTGACTTTCTTGATGTAGCTTCCCCTAAACATATGAATGGTGTCTTTTGAATCTTTGGAAGCTTCATTAGAACAACCAACAAACTTCCCCTAAGCACAGGGTAAGTCCTTTTTCGACTAGTTATTCAACTAGATCAGCAGTAACAACAATGCTTTGTTCATCCGAGTCCTGGTCCTTCAACTTAACCTTGCTGATATAAACACTTTTACCTCTCAGAAGGAGAACAACTCTCCATTGAAAATATGCATGTCATGTAGTGAAGAGATGCCTCCTTCCTATGCCTGGAACAATCACTATCAGAAACAAAGAAATGTTAATGAAAGTCCTCCTTGACTGTTCCTGCACACATTGAGAGATTAGTTAGCCATAAGTACCCAGGCCATTGTTGTTCTGGGTATACCTGCAGAATCATTGAAAGTTATTTCTTTTAAGCACATTCTCTTTGAAAGATTGGGAATTGGGGTTGTGGGAACCTTTGTTTTGGGTTTCTTGCTTTTGTTGGGCATTGGAGTGGGCTTTGTAAGTTCATTAGAATTCACACGACCATCATTGGAAATGACATTCGTGGGCTGATGGTTCTCTTTCCCTTTACCCTGAACCCTTTTTGGTGGAATTTGATAGACGTTTGATTTATTATCTATAACTTCTTCAAATTGTTTGGAGTGTTTTTTATACACCCCTTTAGGTAGGTAACACTGATTTACCACCTTTTTCACATTCCACCTCTCTTGATTATTTTCTGAAAGACCATCATGTTTGGGAACCCAAATAGGTTTTAAAGCAACAACAGATTTGTTAACAGAATTATTCAATTTATGACCTTTGAAATCAGTTTTGGTTGGTTGTTGAGGTGACTTAGGCTTTTTGTCAACTTTCTGTACCTTTGGTTGCAGGGGTACAGACTTCTGCACCTTGGGGATTGAAGGTGCAGGCTTTTTGGTCACCTTATGTACCTTTGGTTGTGAAGGTACATGTCTCTGCACCTTAGGGTGTGAAGGTGCAGACTCTTTGGTCACTTTAGATACCTTTGAGCCTGTATGTACCTTTGGCTGAGAATTTACCTTTCTGTGGCCAGGTTTGTGGTTTGTGCCACCATATGATTGCCCTTGGTAGTTTTGCAAATGAGTTTTAGGGTAGTAGGGTTCATATGGCCTATATAAATAATTTCTTGCCACATGTCCAGGATTCCCACACACGTGGCAGGACTGTTTCTTTGGGTATGCCGGAGCTTGGGAATATTTCTTCTCTGTAGATACCCAAGATGGTTTGGAATTTTTGTGGATCCACATAACTTTGCCATTGGGCCTAGTTGTTAGCACATACTCCCGCTGTACTGGCACAAATTGGTCATACACAGAATTTACCTCAGGATATGGGATAAAGTTATGTGGTCTGGCCTCGTGCACATCCTGCACATTACTAGTATTATCACAAACATTAGCACACACATTCAAACAATCATTCAAACCAACCAAATTGGCATCAGTAGGCTTAGGACCAGCAACCTATGGTCCCTTACCCTTTCTCAAAATCCTGACTTTCCTCAAAGGTTTGGAAAGTTTAGGATCACAAACACCAAAATTAAAAGCACCACAAACAGAAGTTTTGTCAAAAACATTAGACTTAGCAAAGCTCAATTCAGACTCAGACTTATTTGACGCAAAAATTTCAGTTTTAAAGTCAGGAAACTTTTAACTCTCAATGCCAACACTTTCCCCCTTTGAACCTGCTTCTTTGATTTCTGTATCTGCACAAGTAGTAGTAGGGTTAGAAACAGGAGCAGTAATTTTAATAGGACATTCCGAAAGTCTTTTGTCAATGTCAGCTAAAGAATCTATTGTTCCCTTTGATGGTTCAGGTTCAGAAATCATCTCATGCATATATGGCATAGGCACAGTGTGAGATGAAGTTTCATCTTTGTTGTCATCCCCAAAACCCAGACCTGAATTCTATTGAACATACTTCATCCTAACATCAGAGTTATAGAAAAAAGACCTTGCTTCCAGCATTTTTGATTGAATCTTATTATTATAGTCTAATTTACTTTGAGATTTAGCTAGTTGATCTCTCAATTCTTCTACCTCTTTTGTTAGTTCTTCAACTTTTGTATTAGAAACTCTTAGCAAGACTCTAGTGTCACTCAATTGATTGTCAAGATTTTTGACATCTAACTTAGCAGCTTCATACTTTTCCCTATTTACCCGAGCTTGATCTTTAAAATTATTTGACTCTCTATTGGCACGTTCACAATTTAGGGATTCATAGTGAAATTTGCTTTCAAAATCTTTATAAGAATTGTACACATCTTGACAGTGAGAGCTAGAGCAAGTGCATACCTCTTTTTACCTGTATTGGCTTCGGTGGTACCTTGTTGAAGTAAAGGCATTATTTTCTTTGAATCCTCTTCTAGTGCAATCCCTATAAAAGTGGCAAAATCACTATTCAAATAATAGTGTCAAAAACTTTAAAGTGAAAAACGGAGGCCTTCTGAGTGGAATTTGGAGCTTTGGCTCGTCGAGACGGTCGTTTTGGTTGGAATTAGAGTTTCTAACTCTAAACAAGGCCCAAGTTACGTTCGTTTTAGTGAAGCAAGGTGAAATAGTGTTTTCGCCGAAAAGGGATTTGGGTCGAAAAGTATGTTTTTGATCGGAAAGGGGTTTTCGATCAGCAGGGGGTTGGATCGAAAAGTACTTTTCGATGGGACAGGTTCTTGGTCGAAAGGTACCAGCGGATCGAAAAGTCTCAATGGGGACTTTCCGATCGAAATGGGCTGATCGAAAAGTCACAAGGTGGACTTTTCGATCAAAAGAAGGCTGATCGAAAAGTCACAGGGGGACTTTCCGATCAAAATAAGCTGATAGAAAAATCACAGGGGGACTTTCCGATCGACAGATGGCTGATCGAAAAGTCACAAGGGGACTTTTCGATCAAAATGGCTGATCGAGAAGTCACAGGGGGGACTTCTTGATTGAGGGACGGCTGATCGAAAAGTCTCAAGAAGGGACTTTTCGACTGGAGACAACTGATCGAAAAGACACAAGGGGTCTTTCTCGATCACATGAATGCGACATAATGGACTTTTCGATCAGGAGGGCGATCGAAAAGCTTATGAGTTAGGTCGAAAAGTGCTGAAACACGAACAAATCATCACGCGAAACTTCCGTCTTGCATCCAAACCTGCAGGAATACTTCCGACCTGTGCTAAAAAGTAAGAACCACCACAAACACTCAAATTGTTAGTCACCAAAAACCTTGAATCTGATATAGCGAGAGCCTCGAAACTTGCGTTTCTTAGCTCTGATACCAATTGTAAGGATCAAAATAACCCTCACGCGATACCAAAGACCATAAACAACCGTGCGGAATCCGGTGTTAATAGGTGATTCGAGATTAATAAAACGAAACAAATAAATAATTGAATGAAACACAGAAAACACTAAAATAGAAACCGATTGTAGAATACTCAATGCTTGATTAATTCCGTTGCAATACACTTGAGTTTCGTAAACCCTAGGGTAGGTTACGAATTCTTCACCTTCAAAGAGAGAAAAACACCAACAACCTATTCTAGACAACTGGGTATTCTATTTATAGGAGATGATTAGCTTGGAAAACAAGCTAATCTCCTAAACCCTAAAATTCCCGTATTTGCACACAAAGGCCCACTAAAACCCATCTAAACTCTTTTAAATTAAGCCCAAACATGTCTAAAATGGCCCAATGACCTATTATACCCATAACCTAACTATTTCTCACATATTTTATCACATAGGACTTCAAACTGGTCCGCCGAAGGATGATTTAATACACAAGCCACAATTTAGTCCCTTACAAATACTACACATGTCATCAGCAAGGTAAACTACTTGAAGAAGAGCTATTGTTACTATCATGCAGCTTGCATTTACCTTTCGCTTCCATGTTCCATCGACCATTCCCGTCGGAAATACGCCGCACTTTTTATACCTCGCCACCTACACCTGTCTGTGCGACGGACACAAGGAGTGCGAGCTCAACCACTTATCAACGCATCCGACGTGAAAAATCTAACACCGTTATCGAGAGGGACTCAGTTGGCAACATAATGCTAACCTCAAACGAGATTTGTTAATAATCTAAAAACTAAACTCAGATAACAACAAATATCAAACCTCAGGGACACAAAATATAGATAACTCCTTAATTTATCTTGTGCGTAAGGTATTTAGTGTATATAGTAAGATTTAATGAGTCAAAGCCCACAGGTACCATTTTGACCATATACAAATCTTATGAGTTTTTTTTTTTTTTTACCAATTTAAACTAATTAGCACTTTTTCTAGTGGTATGGGCGATGATAAGATGACTGTAGCCTTAAGGTCACGAGTTCGAGTCTTTAACTTAACAACTTTTTCCTCCGATGGCTTGCGGAGTTGGTTTTCCCTGAAACTGGTTGACTGATGGGCTTAGGCGCCAAAGACGGCCTTTTGTCATTGGGCTTCCCGATTCAAGTTCAGGTCTCGTTTAGTTACTGTTTAAAAATAAATGAGGTGTAATTCGAAAAATCATTTATTAAATTGAGTGATTTAAAAAGTATTTATTAAAATAGGTATTTTTTTAAAAAGTGTTTATCACTCCTACTCCTATTGGATAAAACAATTCTATAAAAATAAGAAAATTTGGATTTAAATAATCTCATCTTTTTCTTATTGGCCGGCAATAATCCCACATTTAAAAATCATTTCCACCAGTCCCAACTTTCACCTAATTTTTTTTAATGGACCCGCCGTTAACTTTTTTAACACCGTTAGATGGGTGCTGACGTGGCATGCTAACATATAAAAATCCTTTATTTTCTTTTATCTTTTTTTCCACGTCATCTTCCAAATAAGATATTCCTAAATCTCTAAGATAAAAAAAAACCGATTATTCTCTCCAGACCTGTTCTCTTCTTATCCTATTTCCCCTATCTCAAATCCCTAACCCTAATTCTCACTGGAAACGGCTCGCCGGACTCCATTTCCGATCACTTCACCTCACTTCACCTCATCACAGTTTGTTAAAGCTCGTTTTCGAAAATTGCGAAGGCGTAGGCGATAATCATTCATTCGCTTGCTTCATCAAAGGACTGAAGAACCTTCACGAAGCCGAATTGAAGACTTGCAGGTCAATCATCTCCTTAATTCTGCTTAATTTAGCCGAGAATCGTTCTGATTCCTTGTCGTCGTTGTCTAGTTACGATGGCGGTAACAGAGAAAGTTTGCTCCATTTCATCCGCGAAACGAGGTGTAATCTTCCAAAACTCGATCTCCGATTACCTCTCGATCTAGATGATAGTCATCTGTTAGAAATCGATACACTGATTCAATCAATTACATGTTCTTTGTTTGCAAAGATGCTGTATGGTTACAAGTGAAGCTCTCAAACCCCTTGGGCTAGCTTTGAGTGATAATCACGAAGAATTAGCTTTAACAAACTGTGATGTTATCAATAAACAAAACGGATATGGATTCCTTGTGGAACTAACTCAGAATCTGCATAAGATCAAATTAAATTAAAACTCATGGATCTGTTGTATAATCACACTCTGCTAGATAAGGAATTTGCGTCGATGATCAGTTTTTATTGTGATCTACGAACATTGAAACTAAGGTGGCGTTTGGTTCACGGAATGTAATGTAATTGGAATTGTAAAGTTTTCCTTTTAAAGTTGTGCTTAAGTTGGGTAAGGAAGGAGTTTGGAATACAATGAATTCCTTTAATCAATGGAATTTGAGGTCATGTAACTTTCCTTCATTAAAATGAAGGATTTCTAAATTCCATTGAGTAAAGGAATTCATTGTATTTCAAGTCACTTCCTTACTCAACTTAAGCACAACTTTAAAAGGAAAATATTACAATTCTAATTACATTACATTCCGTGAACCAAACGCCACCTAAAAGGTTGGGTGTCCCATTTTCTATGAAAGTTATTTTCTTCGACTTTTCTTTCATTTTCAACGAATTAAAAAAATTATCAAAATTAAAATTAAAACAAAATTTTTTGCTCATTTACAAATAACTCTAATAAGTTGGTGACTCGTCCTTGCTTCGCAGCGGCAGACCACCCATTTACCAGTTCGTTTATATTAAAAAAGTTTTAGTGTTATTAAAGTATAAAACTCTACAAAGTAGTGGCTAAAGTTGAAAACTCTAAAAATATAATAATAAAATAAAGTAGAAAAATTAAGGAGTATAAAACGTTTCACGGTGGGACACCCATCAGTTTAACTATTAGACATTTTAATGTGGTCAAAGTATTAAACAATAAAAAAATAGTGGTCAAAGTCAAAAACTCTAAAAGTATACTAAAAACAAAAGTAGAAAAGTTTAAGGGTATATAACGTAAAAGTCTAAAAGTTTAATGGTCAAAGTATAAAACTATAAAATAAAATGTATACTAAAAAGGAAAGTAGAAAACCTAATGGACATAAAACGTAAAATTTCAAAAGTTTCATGGTCAAATTATAAAACTATAAAAAAATCGCGGCCAAAGTCAGAAATTCAAAAAGTATACTAAAAACTGAAAGTACAAAAGTTAAGGGGTTTAAAACGTAAAAGTCTAAAAGTTTCGTGCTCAAAGTATACAATATAAATAAATATATTAAAAATGAAATTATAAAATTTAAGGGGTATAAAACGCAAATTAAAACTCTAAAATTCACGTGGTCAAAGTATTAAATTAAAAAGTAATAGTGACGAAAGTATAAAAAAAAAAGACATGGACTAAAAGTGTAAAATTAAGAAAACTTTGTGGTCAAAATGAAAGAAACTAAAACTTTACTATTTATTATCAAATCTCAGTGTTATATATATAATTAATCATTTAATATTTACTTAATATGTTCAAAATAAAAGAAAAATTAAATATATTTGATGTGCTGAGGATTATCATGACGGTGATGATAAGAGTGAAAGTAATACACTGAGGGATCTTGGTGAAGAGCTCGATGGCTTTGGTGTACTAGGGAACACCATAAGGTGACATTCCTCTGTGAAAATCTAACGAGACCACCACCAATTCATCAAAATCACCCCCTCTATCCGTCTCTTCTAACCTCTCTCTCTCTCTCTAACTTTTTCTAAATAAATTAATATTAGAAAGTGTTTGATGGTTTAGGATGGCTATTATTTAGGTAAAGTAGGAGGAGTTTGTGATGACGATGTGATAAAAAAAATTTAGTGTCAGTGGCGTACCTAGCCTTTGGCTATGGGGTTCGCCCGAACCCCATGAACTTTTTTTATAGTGTGATATGTACGATTCAATTCCGACCGACCCCCAAAAATTTTAACGCCGACCCCCATGAAATTTTTAGACCGACCCCATGAAAATTTGATTAAAGCGATACAAGGTAAAATTAATTTAAAATTTTAAATTTTTACACAGATAAAAACAAATAAGTATTCAAATTATTAAGTCACTTACTTTAATAATTCTTAATTGTTATAAAAAAGACAAGTGTCCAAATAATCAATAACTATTATAATATTTTATGTCCACGTTTACATTTTACCCCAATTATTAAATTTATTAAAAGAACTAACTTACTCAAACACCCATTTATTATTTCATATTTTAAGATCATTTAGATTTTATCATGGCTTTAGTTTATTTAAAAAATACATTTCATATAATTATATTAGCAATAACGGCATGTTTACCCACTCCGCGCGTTGCTACGGGGTTGAATTTGTATACTGAACGAAAGTAAAAAAAAAAGTTAAGTGGTATAAAACGTAAAAGTTTAAAAGTCTCGTGGTGAGAGTATAAAACTATAGAAGTATATTAAAAGCGAAAGTAGAAAAGTTGAAAGTTTCGTGCCCAAAGTAGAAGACAAAAAAACTTAAAACAAAAAAAAACTTTAAAAGTTAAAGGATTAAAGAATTAAAGAGTGTAAAACGTCAAAGTCTAAAAGTCTTATTGTGAAAATATAAAACTATAAAAATATACTAAGTTAAGTGGTATAAAACGTAAAAGTCTAAAAGTCTTGTGGTGAAAGTATAAAACTATAAAAGTATACTACAAACGAAAGTATAAAAGTTAAAAGTTAAAAGTTTCGTGGCCAAAGTAGAAGATAACAAAACTTAATACAAAAAAAGTTTAAAAGTTAGAGGTTAAAAAAGTTAAGGGTATAAAACGTAAAAGCTTAACAGTCTTGTAGTGAAAGTATAAAACTATAAAACTATACTAAAAACGAAAGTGGAAAAGTTAAAAGTTTCGCGGCCAAAATAGAAGACAACAAAACTTAAAATTAAAAAAAACTTTAAAAGTTAAACGGTACAAAACGTAAGAGTATGAAACAATATGGCCAAACTATGAAAACTAAAAGTTTACTCTTTCGTTAAAAAGAAAAAAAAAACAAATCGTAAAAGTTTAGGGTAGAAAGCATCAAAACACTCCCGTGGCCAAAGTTTGAAAAACAAAAACTCTACTATTCATCTTTAAAATTTGATTGTATAATATATAAATTCAAAAAATATGCAGAAAAAAAAAAACAGACTTTCAACGTTTAAGTTTTGTCTCGTTTTAAAATTCGGTAATGCACAAATCTCCATTTATCCACTTAACTATCACCATCAAGATCATTGTTGTCATCGGAGCAAATTGAACATAACACTAACTGAAATTTTTGTAGATATCGGAACCGTCCATCTCTTAAATTAGATTTTAAAGAACCAAAGTCTTTTGTTTATGTATCTCATTTAAACTTCACTTTATTATTTTAGTAACGTATTAATTGCTAAAAAAATTATGTTAGATTGTCGTTATTTGTCTGAATACTAGATTGTTGGTTAAATATTTTAGTAATATTATATTAGCTTGTCGGTTAATTACTTGATCTGGGTTTGAATTTGTTAATGTGACTTGACACGAACCGAATCGTAGCGAGAAAAATTAATATTTACTATTTAGTAATAAATAATCGACACTTAAAAATTTTCGAACCCCATGAAAAAATTTCTAGGTTCGTCAATGTTTAGCGTATTGGTGTCTTAGCGTCTTAATGGAGATATTCTTATGGAAAATTGGATTTTAATAATCCAAGTTATCACCAATTGGCCAATATTAATCCCAATTTCAAAATTGGCTTACATTAATCCCAATTATTAGGGTGTTGGATTTCATTGGACCCCCGTTAAGTTTTCATTAACTCCGTTAGTTTTATGCTGACGTGGCATCCACGTGGCTTTTGTTAATCAGTGCCACGTCAGCAAAAAACTAACAGAGTTAAGAAAAACTTAACGGGGTCCAATGAAATCCAACACTTTAATAATTGGGATTAATGTAGGCCAATTTTGAAATTGGAATTAATATTGACCAATTGGTAATAACTTGGATTATTAAAATCCAATTTTCCTATTCTTATTAACCTAATGATAAACGACATGATATACTGAGTTCATATAGCATCACGTTTTGAAACTGCTTATTGTACTATTTACCTGATTAAAAAACAGCTTTAGTCAAAAAGTACTACGCAGTTGAACATTATTAATCCCAGACAACTTTAGTATATATAGCTTCCGCCTTCCTAACGAAGAAATTGAGTGAGAGGATGACACAAATAAGAGGATTATCTTGAACTGTGTGTAGGAAGTGCAAAACTTAGCAATCCTACTGGAGTTTTTTTTGAATGGCAAATTTAAACTCATAGGCAGTACCTCTTTATATATCCGTCTTCAATTTTAATGGAAATCCGGTTATTTGAAAAAAAAAATCATTGTCTCCAACACGAAAAGTATTTCTCTCACACCGGATTTGAAACCTCATTTGATTGTCAATCTTGAAGTATCATTAATTCTACCACCCAAACCCATGAATGTAATAAAAGAAGTAATAGTACATGTTGTAAATCTTAAAAGGGTGTGTTAGGGACACCACAATAAAATTTGGCTGACATCCCTTATATAGGTGACTCTGAAGCCTAAGAGTCACCTTTAGAGATAAAAACCTCACATAATGCCCTACGAGTCACCCCTAGAGCATGTGCCGTCAACAAAACCCCTGCATCTGACCTGACACAACATAGACAGCCTGGCACACTGACTTCGAGATACCGGCTACAATTTTTAATCGAGATGTAAACTACTAAAAATTCAAGGTGACGCAAAGGTCTCGAGGTGAGCTATAAGACTCCTTATGTGAGATTATAAGATTCAACTCCTATATTCAAACGAGAGGTCACCTACTAGGAGAAATTAAAGGTGACGCCAAGGTCTCGAAGTGACCTAAAGGGCTCACATCTTACCATCCAAGCTCCCTCTAAGGTCTCTGTGTTACGTATTATTACACCCTTACGTGCATACACACACATACAAACACATACCAATACGTTATCAAACCACACACATATATACATACATGATAGATTTGACTTAATATTTGTTTATATATACATACATATGGCTACGTGGATACAACCTCTGAAAAACCGAGGTGGTGGGCAAATACCTTGGTTGCGGAAGCGGATTGAGTCTTTGTGTAACTCGTTTTTGTATAAACAAATGAACACCCGGATATGAACAACGATGGTGTTTGAGATGTGACGGGGATGATGAGCAAAGCTAGTGAAACATGGATAGATGAAGAACAACATAGATAGATAAACAAGATGGAATGATAGATAAATAAAGATAACCGAATGATTACATTTTACCTACCCCACGCATCTCGGGTATCATGGACTACTAGGTGAGTTCATGAACCCTTACAAGCTTCAAAGAACCATGACTAACTCTCTCTCTACACTCATACATATGTTTCACAATGGAAAGATGAAAAAGCATATAAGGATCAATTCTATGGTAGACAATATCGAGACGGAAGTTTTGTCATATATTCTGTTGAATGATTACATAAACCGAAGGAGTATACAAGCGTTTAATGTCCGGGGGAGGTTGGACAGAACCTCCTCTCTCAACACATTGATCCACACAGACTATGGACTATAAAACTTACAAAGAAATACAAAGACGAAACTATTTATACTTATTCATTATGTCCGAACTAGGAAATTCCGAACCCTGTCCGAACTCCCTCCGAACTTGGAGTTCGTCTAAGGTTCGGACGACTCCGAACCTGGAGTTCGGATGGGGTTCGGACCCCAATACATGTCTTCGACAAATCAGTCTGTTTGACAATTCGAACAGTAACGGCCACACAAGATTCAGGTATCAACAAAAGACTCACTATATATAGTACACGACTCACTAAGGGCATAATAATAAAATACTAACTAGTGACAATATATAAACAATAAATAATATTCACTAGAGCCTTTTCTTTATTGAGTCGTGTTGTCTTGAGTTGTCATGGTCTTCACCGTATTGTAGGAACGGTATATAATAAGCGGTCGTTGAATATTAATCACATTTATCCAAATCTTGTTGGCTCGGTCTCTCAATTCCCAGCAATCTCCCCCTATTTGGTAAATGGTATACTCAACACTTGTGACATTGATTCTTATATTCTTGCAACTTGACTTCAAGATAATCTTCATGTAGTTTCAAGTCTTTCATTTTTCAATTCTCCTTTGAGAAGCTCCCCCTACAATAAACATCTTCTAGCCCGAAATTCCGCAAAGGCTATAAATGCATAGGGTGTTTACAAATCTCAACACAATGGCTAGCTTCTTAAGGATTCAATCATAACTCAAGTCAGCCAATATTGTTGAAAGTAAACAAGATAAAGGATCTATGAAAAATTAGAAACTCAATCCCAAAATTCAACCATCTTGAAATAGTTCGCCGAATACCAAACCAATGTTTTCCACATAGACAAACCACTTCTTTTGTGCTATTAACCCTGCCTTCGATTTTTACCATAATGGCATTAATGCAACTGTTACAGCTTGAGGGCTGTCGAAGATTAAAAATCACGTTGCTTTCTTTTGCTAAAACTGTTGCGAAAAGTCTCATCATATTCATCACATCTTCTCCCCCTAGACTTTTACAACCCGTAGCAAAATAAATAAGCATGTTCTGTTGTAATCAAAACCTATAAAGCAACCATTGCATCAACAAATTCTTGAAATCCAACGGTAGCAAATAATATTCTCATATCAAACTTGTGCACAACTCTTATGATCAAATGTTACCTCATAACACGTCTGCTATATAGTGAACTTATCTGATATAGGAGTATAGTTTTGATGTACCTGATGAGATTACTACAGAATTATGGCTTCAAATTGTTGTTGTGGTGGTGGGTTGATAATAGAGATAAATAACTAGACCCGAACTGTTATCATCCAACTCGACATTCATAAACTTGATCGGAACAGAAAGCTTCAACGACACAAGATGATGCTAACCTGAGGTCGATATCTGATCAGATCGGTGTTTTCCGATCGCCTTAACTTCGAACAGAAGGTTTCTTGATCAGACACACAACTTTCCGGTGACCGGAGGCGAATCAGAAGCGAAATCCGGCGATAAATATCATCTCCGGCGAACTGAGTAAGCTGATTTCGGCGACTGAATATGATTTCGTTGGCTGGAAGTGAAACAGAGGTATATTCTGGTCTTTAGAAAAGTTACCGGTGACTTGAGACACTAACAGTAGCATTCCGGTTAAACTGGATGTTTTCTGGTTCAAAAGGTTCCTGCTTGATCACTGATAGGAGTTCCTGTTGAAGGTTGATTTTCCGTTGAAACCATTTTTCCGGTTGAACTCCACAAGTCCGGTTGAAGTAAAAAGTTCCGCTTGAAATGAGATTTCCGGCTGAACTGCGAGCTTCCGATTGAACCTTGAACTTTCGTTTGAAGTTCTTCCTTCCGCTTGAAGATAGGTTTCCGGTTGAAGTCGAACTTCCGTTTGAAGTGACTTTCCGGTCGAAGTCGAGACGGAACAGAGACTTCAGCTGAAACAGGAGAGAGAAACTTGACCTCTGCGTTTTCTGCTTTCTCCGACAACCCCCTGCTACACACCATCTCTTTAACAGAAGCCCTAGATCAGACCCGTCGCTGTTAACCTCTTCTTCACGCAAAACCCTAGTTTGTGCAGCAGCTATGAACATATAGGATCTGTCTACATCACCGTCAACTTCTTCATCCTTGTAGAACCCTATTATCGAACCAGTAGCTTAAACCCGGATTCCGACCGTCACCTTCATTACTATCGACGATCATTTAACAACCCAGAAACATCTCATTGTCGACTTCAACACCCGGAACCTGAAACATATTACCATCATCATGGTCGACCTTTACCACCTTTGATAAGTGACCCAAAACGAACCCTTAACGTCATCATCACCTTCATTATACTCGTCGTACCTAAGAACAAGCAGAAGCTTGAAACTCACGAGCTGCAGTCTAGTTTTCATTCTCTGTGTTTATCAGCTGCGATCTTTATTTTCATAACTTTTAACTCACTCTTGTAATTTTCTTTCATGTATTCAATGAGAGAGAGTAGTTACAGGTTGAAGTTGATGAGAGAGAGAGTGGGTAAACTAGAGATAAGGCCTATCAGTTGTAGTAGGAATACTTTTGTCGATTTAGCTAGCATGATGTGGTGCTCAAGAAACAAATAAAGTCAATGAAAAAGGAAATGGGTGGTGACAGAGAGCACATGGGCTTTTCTTTTCTGCTGAAACATTTTCGAGACCATCAAAAATTTGTATCAAATTGTCCTTTTAAAACATTATTTAATAAAAAGTATTGACACATAACTTAAATAAAAGTCTCGAAATATCTCAAAAGAAACAAAGAATTTTAAGACATGAGAAGGATCGGATTTAGGTAGGGTTTGATTTAATATGGAAAAATCATAAACCCTTTTGGATTCATCGGATCTAAACACTAAGACCCAAGGAAATTTCTTGAAGAACACAAGAAAAAGTAAGAACAAATAGGTTTTGACTACTCTATGGAGGAGAAATTCAAAAATATAAACACAAAGTTAAGATATCAACCGTGAGGTTGCATCATCATGACCATGGCTCTGATGCCAATTGAGAAACCGAGGTGGTGGGCAAATACCTTTGTTACGGAAGCGGATCGAGTCTTTGTGTAACTCGTTTTTGTAGAAACAAATGAACACCTGGATATGAACAACGATGGTGTTTGAGATGTGATAATGATGATAAGCAAAGCTAGTGAAACATGGATAGATGAAGAACAACATAGATAGATAAATAAGATGGAATGATAGATAAATAAAGATAACCGAATGATTACATTTTACCTACCCCACGCATCCCGGGTATCATGAACTACTAGGTGAGTTCATGAACCCTTACAAGCTTCAAAGAACCATGACTAACTCTCTCTCTCTACACTCATACATATCTTTCACAATGGAAAGACTCACTATATATAGTACAAGACTCACTAAGGGCATAATAGTAAAATACTAACTAGTGACAATATTTAAACAATAAGTAATATTTACTAGAGCCTCTTCTTTGTTGAGTCGTGTGGTCTTGAGTTGTCATAGTCTTCACCGTGTTATAGGAACGGTATATAATAAGTGGTCGCTGAATATTAATCACATCTATCCAAATCTTATTGGCTAGGTCTCTCGATTCCCAACAACCTCATATAAAAACTCCGTTGGTATATTGTATGTACTACATACATATGTACATACATGTACCAACACACTTACATTCACACACATATGTATATACAATATCGATATGAATAAGCTTAATATACGTTCATATATATATACATTACACTTTTACATGTATATAAACATGCATACTGCACGTACATATATAAAATTATTATTGTTATATTAATAATAATAATATAATTATTATAATAATACTAATTATTATTATTATTATAAAATAATACTAATACTAATAATAATAATAATAATAATAATAATAATAATAATAATAATAATTATTATTATTATTATTATTATTATTATTATTATTATTATTATTATTATTATTATTATTATTATTATTACATATAAATAAAGGGCTGAATGTTAGATATATAACTCTTTATATGAGATTCAGTTCACCACTTCAACCGAGATGTCACCTACTAGGAAAAATTAAAGGTCACTATTCTGACACTCTAGATTCTTACGTCTGTCACCCTAGATTTTTGTGTCTGTCATTATTCTAACACCCTAATGCTGAAATGCATACCTTTAGGTCACTCATGGGTCTCCGCGTGACCCCTGTGACAGGAGTTTTAGTGGACACCGCTTCTATGCGTAAGTGTTTGGGCTTAAGGTGATGTTCCCTTAGGGACACCCCCCATATACATGACCTCAAGACCTCGAAATGACCTTTAGGCCAGGTGTATCTAAAACAAAAAATGATGTCTCTAACAAAGTCCATCTTAAAATGCTTATTTGCCGCCTAAAACTCTTGGCAACCTGGTAATAAAAGATTTGTTGTCAGAAACCCAAATGTTTTAAAGACTCTTTTGCTCTCCTTCTGATAAATCTATGTCGTTACAAGGTTAAAATATTAACGGCTTCGACAGACTCCTGTTGCGCTTCTTGGTGGCCATTCATCTTTCACAGGTTCGTTTTTTTCTTTTTTCTCGTTTAGCCTATAAATAAATGGGCGGATTCAAGTATGTTTAATCTTTAATAACAATCCAAAGCCCAAAAGTGAAAATTTCCAATTTTTATTTATTTTACTACACCAATCAAATTATCGCCTTCATTGTTATTTACTTCATAAACTTCTTGGTACAGTGTTGTTTTGTACGGAGAGCAATTTTGGAGTAAACTAGTCTCATGCTTTAACTGGATCACAGGTCAATCTTCTACCAAAAAAGATTAAGGTATGTGCAAAAAATGTTTTCCATATAATCTTGTTTCGTGTTATGTTGGAAGTTGGCTAATACATTGTTTCTTAATTACACAGGAGAAACCCTTGATATTCCAACAACATCAGCCATGAGAAGTCTAAAGATTCTCCAAGTTTCAATTCACAGGCCCTATAGCATTTTCCCATTTACTACGGTACCAAATGAATAATAGGACTCATCAATTGTATTTACAGTTGTAACTTAATACTTTCTTACAATTTGAATAATATTAGAATAAACTTGATCTCCTCCGAGATCATTTCCAGTGGCTCCACCCGTAGAAAAACCGTTCGTAGATTTTAAATAAAATAAATATTTTATTTATTACGATTACAACAAAGAAATAAAAAATATACTATTATAATACACTTGAAAGAAATGAGATCTACTCCTATAATACGATTACAATGAAAGTACAATAAATAAATACAATACAAGGAAATGAAAAGAAGATTACACTAAAATGAAATTATACTATAATGAGATGAAATACAGAGCTTGACAAAACTTATAATAAATGTTTAAATAAAGAAAAATGTGACAGAAATTTATAAAAATGGTTTTGAGAAAATCTTTTAAAGTAATTTGGAAAACAAAGAAGGATTGAGAAATCCTTTGGCGAAGGATTCGGGTCAAAACCCGGGTCCCTTAAAACAAATTCCGGGTCTACCAAAGATCCGTTTTGTTTCCCAGGATACAATCGCCTAAACCGTATTGTACGGCTGGGATAACTCTAAGCTTGAAGTTTACCTTCGAGTTCTTGAAGATCCTGACGAACATGATGAATATTGGAAGAAGAAGAAGAGAGTAGAAAGAGAGAAAGAATTCTGTGTGAATTCTGGTGTGTCTAGCCTCAACTAATGAGGCTGTATATATAGTGGTAGGAATGACTTGTTGAGCACACAAAAATTAATTCGTAGTCAAACTTCGCATTAAACGTCTTTAATGCAAATTGATTTCTAATTAACGCGGAATTACCTTAATTAGCTCAAAACGCGTTTACAGCTGTCATTCTGGAGGAATCTCCGCGTAACAGCTGTTTTCCGGAAGAAATGATCTTCCGGTCCGTTCCAACTTCAACCGAAAGAATTTTCGGTTCAACTTCAACCGGAACTACTGTTCAGGTTGAACTCGGTTCCACCTGGACCACCCAGGTCCGCTTGAACTGGTTCCGCTCGAAACTGACTTTTTCCGGTTCAACTCACAGTCCGCTTGAACCTATCAGCCTGGTCTTCAACCGGACCAACTTCCGGTTGAACTTAAAAACAATAAGGCGACTCTCAAGCGGCGATGCGAGCGTGCAAAGTGCAAAGTGCGCCATCAAAACGCCACATTGCGCCTCATACGCCCACGCCACGCATGCGCGCGTGCGTGTGCGAGTGCGAGTTAGGGGTGCTTCGCACCCCTCAGGGTCCAAGGGATGTGTCTTACTAAAGGAAACAATAGTTGGTAAGGTTCCCACCTTATAAACCACTTTTGCTTTCATTCCCCAACCAATGTGGGATGAGTTAACATGCTATACTTAGCATTTTTCTCTCTAATTTTCGCAGCTTCACAAGTTACGAGACCTCAACTTTGAGCTTCAATATCTCATTCTTACGAGCTGGGATTTGGACGTGGTTTGATGCGTTGGAAAGCCCTCACAACGTACTACACAAACACATTAAATTCAGAGGCAACAACCTATGTTATCTGTATTTTATTTATTCCAAAGTTGGTGAAAAAACGCATTTTCACACTTAGTGAAAAAACCCATTTTTCACTAGTTTTTCTCCCAAAATTCCAACAATCCCCCACATGAATGGGTATCGATCTATTCTTCAAGAATCAAAGGAAATTTCGGCAGTCCAGTATTGCAGGATAGGTAGGTGTCACGTTTGAACCTTCCTTTGTGAAGCATAATTGGGTTACTGGTGTTTGGTAGACGCGATGTCTTTGAACCAACCGACCGTTTGTGTAACCGTTATTATACCCACACAACACTTTCCGTAACTTGGTTAGCCCTCATTTTCGTGTCCAATCATGGTCCTGGAACACTTGCCTGGTTCTGCTAGAGCTCTAGGATGTGTGCCCAACAAACCCATTCGAAGCGACCACACTTCTCTCTTGCATAGGTGATTACCACAATCATTAAAAGCATTGGTATTATGATTTACTCAAAATCATCTATGACTTACACAAAGTCATTGACCATCGTATGCTTAACCTCACACACTTCACTGTTTGGTGATAGGAATGGACTAGGAAGTACACAACTCCCTTTTAAGATTTTAGGGTACTCCCCTACAGTGACCTTAGTCAATGCGATTAGGTTGTCCTATTGAACCTAGAGCCTGGGATCTCCATTTTCATAGGTTACGTTTTCCTTCGCATCAGCTTTCAACCCAATGGGCTTTAGTCCCATTCCCCTTGACGACTTCAGAACTAACTCTTTGCTTAAGCCTTTTGTAAACAGATCCGCGGTGTTATCTTTTGACTTCACATAGTCAATTGAGATAACTCCGATAGAGATTAGTTGTCGTACCGTATTATGTCTACGTCTAATGTGCCTTGATTTGCCATTGTACATCATGGATTGGACGCGCCCAATTGCCGATTTACTGTCACAATGTATGCAAATAGCCGTCATTGGCATAGGCCACCTTGGAATTTCTTCCACAAATTGACGTAGCCATTCCGCCTCTTCACCAGATTTATCCAAGGCGATGAACTCAGATTCCATTGTGGACCGCGCTATAACAGTTTGCTTAGCCGATTTCCAAGCAATAGCCGCGCCAACTAAGCGTGAACACATACCCGCTTGTTGATTTGGAATCCTTTATATCCAAAATCCAATTCGCATCGCAGTATCCTTCGATAACTGCTGGATCTCGGGTATAATGCAGTCCATAGTCTCTCGTGTATCTCAAGTACCTTAGTAAACGAGTCATTGCTTTCCAATGTACCACGCACGGATTACTCGTGTACCGGCTTAGTCTGCTCACAGCATAAGCCAAATCTGGTCTGGTACATGTCATAAGATACATGAGACTCCCAATCACCCTTGAGTACTCCAACTGAGTAACCCCTTTTCCTCTATTCTTAGCAAGATGAAGGGTAGTATCAACCGGAGTTTGAGACACACTCTTATCTCCCTGCGTTGAACTTCTCAAGGATTTTGTCCACATAGTGAGATTGACTTAAGACAATACCATTTGGGGTTCTGATGATTTTTACACCGAGTATCACATCTGCGAGCCCCATGTCTTTCATGTCAAATCTCGCTTTCAACATGTCGTTAGGAGCTTTGACCATCTTATCATCACTCCCAACGATAAGCATGTCATCTACATAGAGACCTAGAATCACGTAACCTCTAGGTGTGTCCTTCGCATAGACACACTTGTCGCACTCATTTATTTTGAATCCGTTGTCAAGTATGACACGGTCAAACTTCTGGTGCCATTGTTTCGGAGCTTGCTTCAAGCCATACAAAGACTTGACGAGTCTACACACCTTGCCTTCTTGGCCAGGAGCGGTAAAACCCTCAAGTTGTTCCATGTAGATCTCTTCATCTAAATCACCGTTTAGAAACGCGGTTTTTACATCCATTTGGTGAACCTCCAAATTTCGTAAAGCCGCTATAGCAAGCACCAACCTTATCGAGGTTATGCGTGTAACAGGTGAGTAAGTATCAAAGTAATCCATGCCCTCTTTTTGTCTATATCCTTTGATCACTAGCCTCGCCTTATACTTGTCAATGGAGCCATCGGCTTTCAACTTCTTCTTGAATATCCACTGATATCCAAGTGGTTTGCAACCCTTAGGAAGATCGACAAGCTCCCAAGTGTGGTTCTGCAAGATAGACTCTATCTCACACTTGATGGCTTCTTTCCATTGAGGCCCATCTGGAGAGGTTACCACCTCGCGGTAGGTATTGGGATCACCCTCAACCATGTAAGCCGTGAAGTCAGGTCCAAAGGATTTTCCAACCCTTTTCCGCTTACTTCTTCTAAGCTCACCCTCATTAGATGCATGCCGTTTACGAACCTCATTACCAACACATGGTTGTTCATAAACCTCGTTCACCAACAAATGGATCTTCACGAGTCTCGTCACCAACTAATGGGGTTGAGGAACTCGCGTGTTCTCGTGACAAACACGGGAATGCATTTTCAAATAATGAAGCATTCCTTGATTCCATGATAGTGTCTTCGTGTATATCAGGATTTTTCGAGTCATGGACAAGAAACCGGTATGCACTACTGTTTTCTGCGTATCCAATGAACACACAGTCCACAGTTTTGGGTCCTAACCTTTGCACCTTAGGCAAAGGAGCTAATACTTTAGCTAGACACCCCCACACTTTTAGGTATTTGTAGGATGGTGTTTTGCCCGTCCACAATTCATAAGGAGTCTTATCCTTATCTTTGTGGGCTATCTTATTCAAAAGATAGTTAGCCGTCAATAACCTGGCTTCCCCCCAGCATGTCTACACTACGTCCGAAATTCACCTTTGGCCACGGAAAAAAACCGTGACAAAAGGTGTTTTGTCACGTTTTTTTTCCCATTCCAAACGACACCATAGGTGCCGTGACCATATGTACCCTACGGCCACGTTACAATATCAGTGGCTGAAGCCACCTATAAGCGTGGCTAAAGGGTACCAATATTTGTTGTTGTAATCAAACAATTTTTCAGAAAAGCGTGGCGAAAGGGTCCCAACGGCCACATGTGTTTGGTTAACGTGGCCTTTGGTATTTTATGGTCACGTATATTCGTGTTTTAGCCACATACATTATAAAAATACGTGGCCAAAGGGTTGCTGAAATCATACATTTTGTCACAGTACGAGTGGCCAAAGGGTGGCAACGGCCACGTTAAAATATGAATGGCGTGGCCTTTGGTATTATATGGTCACGTATATTTGTGTTTTAGCCACATATGTAATAAAAAAACGTGGCCAAATGGGTTGCTGAAATTATAAATTTTGTCCAAATACGCGTGGCCAAAGGTTGGCAACCGCCACGTCAAAATATGAATAGCGTGGCCTTTGGTATTATATGGTCACGTATATTTGTGTTTTAGCCACATATGATATGAAATAACGTGGCCAAATGGGTTGCTGAAATCATAAATTTTGTCCCAATACGCGTGGCCAAAGGGTGGCAACGGCCACATTAAAATATAATAAGGGTGGCCTTTGGTATTATATGGTCACGTATATTTGTGTTTTAGCCACATATATTTGGAAAAAAAAAGTGGCTAAAGGGTAGTTGAAATCATACATTTTGTCTCAATACGCGTGGCCAAATGGTGGCAACGGCCACGTTAAGATATAAAAAGCGTGACCTTTGGTATTATATGGTCACGTATATTTGTGTTTTAGCCACATATATTTGGAAAAAGAAAGTGGCCAAAGGGTAGTTGAAATCATACATTTTGTCTCAATACGCGTGGCCAAATGGTGGCAACGGCCACGTTAAGATATAAAAAGCGTGGCCTTTGGTATTATATGGTCACGTATATTTGTGTTTTAGCCACATATATTTGGAAAAAGAAAGTGGCCAAAGGGTAGTTGAAATCATACATTTTATCTCAATGAACCCTATATTTAATTACAAATCAAATAAAATTTAATTACAAATCAAATAAAATTTAACACATATATTTAATTACAAATAAAATAAAATTCAATTGCAAGTCAATACAAATGAAATACAAATAAAAAATTAAAGAAAATTACACTGCATACAAGCATTATTCTCAATCTAATTCAATTACAAGTCAACAACACTACCGCGTAAGTGGTCTTCATCTTCAACTGTCCAGATTTGAGCTTAATTAGGACCATTTTTTATTGTATTCCTTCCTATACCAAAACATATAATTGATAATTAGGTTATGGAAATTGATCATAATATATATAGCAATTTTGAAATACTTACCACCATGATAGATATGGACTGAGGAGTGCCATTTTATTGCAAGTAGTATGGGTCATCAGGTCCTACAGTTCAATTGATTTCCAGATGAACATTAGATATCCAGATGAACTTAAAACATCCGGATGAAGATCACATTAATTAAGTTCCAGATCAACTTCAAAGTCAGTTGAACTTTGTTTGCTACACATCTCACCATTTGTTCCAACAATCCCTAGCTGGCCCAAGTGTTTGAGGTACCAAATAACATTTAAAATGGGACTACATGACATTACCAAACAGATTACTGTGAAAATATAGAACGGAATGAAACTTGACTGGCAAATATTTACCTTTTTCTTTTCAACCGCTTCAGACGAGGTTGATCGACCACCGATTTCACGCCCTACAGTTCAATTAATTACTAGTAAATGAGCAATCAAACCTATAATGAGTTTGACAAATACTAACCGTTGTGTGTATGTCAGCATGATTAGTGCTGTGGCTAGATCCAACAAAAATCTCCTTAGAATTTTCCTAGAACAATGTTTTTGAAATGGTAAAAAGTTAGACCAGAATAATGACGCAGACCTATCATGAAAGTATTTATTCTGTTTTTTTAATCTAACATAAGTTGTTCCAGTTTTATTCATACAGATTATGTATATACTCTATTTTTTCATATTAACATACATTTTCAATGAATAATAGCAGGGCCCCATTTAACTCATATCTTTGTTCTTACATGAAGTATATATTCTTATGTACCAGGAACTTGCATCTATTTGTGTTCTTCAGGAACAAGAGTTCATCCGGATTGTGTTCTTCATGAACAAGAGTGTATGTGATTATAAGGCACTTGAAAAATAGTATGATTAATTAAGTTGTGATGTAAAGAATTCACCTCTGTAGATGCCGGAGCATTAAGTTTGTGTGGTAACGGTGGTCCAATTGCAGATAGATGAGCTATAAGTAGATCACGTTTTTTCTCCGATTCTTGAATCTTCAAGAAGAGGGCCTTAATCTGTTCATTTTTTTCATCCCTAAGAAGTCTCTCCTCTTTAAGTTCGAACTCAAGTTTTTCCAATTGACCATCAGTGTTGTTGGATCGATCCTTGAATTTTGTACAATCAACAGAATGTAGTTAGATGCTTTTTAACAAAGTACATAAATAGGAAAGCATGCAGACCCTGTTGATTCATTATCTCTTAGTTAGTTCTTAATTATTAATATATCACATAAAGACCCTATTGATTGATTATTTGATATGTTATACACAAATTAAAGACATCTAAAGGGAAGAGTGGAACACATCATGTCTTCAGTGGATATAAACAAACAGTTCACCATTTCTAGCAGAGTAGCAGATGCATGACATCAACATTCTTCTATTCTTCTACAGGGGATTTAAACTAAAATTTCTTTATTTTGTACCCCTTTAACATGAACCTACAAAAAATGTTGGAAACATTCCTATATATGTCCTCTAGGATCATTTCCTAGCTAGTAATTAATGACCAGAGTAACGTAAATTAGTTCTTAGTTATTAATACATCACATAAAGACCCTACTGACTAATTATTTGATATGTTATACCCAAATTTAAGACATCCAAAGGGAAGAGCAGAACACATCCAAATTTATGAAAACAGATTGTAAGTAATGAAACGGAATAACTTGACAATTACCGTTTTCTGGACTGAATGGTCTCCCAAATCACATCCCACTTCTGAAGAATCGCTAGCGCTGGCTGTTGAAGCTATTCGTTGTTGAAGCTCCATGGAAGATGTGAATAATATGGATGAGAAAGAAGACCTAGTTATTCGCTGGAGGTTTTTAATTGGAAATTTTCTGATAAAGTGAGAGGGAATCGATAATAAGTAAATTTAGTTCGAAATTTTGGGTGTAGTTTGAACTAATGGTGGGAAATTCAAATTTTTTGGTGAAAATTTTTAACTAAAAGGGGGGGGAATTGTTCAAACTGATAAAAAAACCCAAAATTAATATAAACAATATGTATATTAAACATAATTAAACCTAAAATTAAACATAAACATAATTAATTAATTAATTAAATGTCTCCACGTGGCTCTTCCAGCGGGTTCTTCTTGAAGATGAAATTCATAACTGTGATCCTTTAAGCAGATCTGGATGACGATCGGAGTTAAAAGCCCTAATTAACAAAATTATGTTTTAATATATATTAACTTTATTATTTTATTTTAGATATAATAAACAAGATTTTAATAACACGTGCCTTGTGGCCGTGATAACGCAACTACAAAAAACGGATACATTACTAAAACACAACTCAAAAATGAAAATGATAAATTACTATGCAATTCAGAATAAAAATACCAAAAGACGTACCGCCATGTTGTGAATTTCTCATGTATAATAATTTTGTTTCCAAAAATATTAAACGACGTCCAATTAGGATGTTGAGGAGCAATTAGGACCAACTAGACTCAATGAGGACTAAATACTGACAATTAGCGTCATTTATAAAGATACTTTAGTGAAGACCAGTTATGGTCAATTAATATGGTCAATGAATACGAATTAGGACCAGTTCAATGAGAAGGTCGATTATGCTCATAGGACCGATAAGGACGGAGCATGAAGGAAGTGACTAATGAGGATTGATAATCAAGTATGACCAATTAGGACTAATTGGGGCCAATTAGTTAAAATGAGGACCAATGATACCAATAAGGGTAAATCAGGGTTAGTGATCGTCGATTAAGACCAATTAGGTTCAATTAGGGTCAATGAGGACCAATTAGGACCAATAAGGATGAATTATGACTTATTAGGGCCAGTTAGGACCGATGAGGGCCAATTAGACAGAATAAGTACAAATATGGCTCAATTCGGGTTAATGAGGAGCAATTTGAACAAAATGGACCAATAAGGACCAATTAGTGTCAGTTAACCTCAATAAGGACCTACTACACTTATCGTTTACCATTTACATTGTAGTACAACAAATTTGAGTCAATTAGGCCCAATTGACCTTAATTGATTATAATTGGTCCTAAATGAGCCTAATTGATCGTAATTGACCGTAAGTGATCTTCATTGAACCTAACCGAGCCGAATAGACTATAATTGACCTTCATTGGCCCTAATTCATCCTAACTGAGTGTTCACTGGCCCTCATTGGTACTCATTTGTCATAAATGACCATGGTCGACCTTAATTCAGTCTACTGGTCCTCATTGAGCGTAATTTGGCCCTCAATCGGCCTAATAGACCCTAATTGGTGATATTTGGTCCTCATAAGGGGTCGACATTGAGCAAAATCGACCCTCGTTAATTAGTTATAACTGGTCTTCATCAGTGACCCTAATTGATCCTCATTGACCCAAATTGACCCCAATTTACCCTAATTGGGCCTCGTGGCTTCGTTGGTCCTAATTGGTCCTACTTTATCTTCATTTGTCCTCATCGGTCTTAATCGACCCTAATTGATGTGGATTCAATTAAAATAAATCTTTAATCCTAATAAAGCAATAAAATGATTGCCACATGGCCTTTTTCTAGGGCCTCCACATCATCATGTCCACATGTCAACACTAGATTAAATTAATATATAAATTTTAAAATAAATTCAATATATTATTTCAACTTTATAAATATAAAATTGAACCTTACATTTAATAAAATTTAAATTTCTAATTAATGTAATGAAACTTCAAATCTTTTAAAATTTCTAAACTTAAATAACTTCAACTAAATGGGCAAACTTCAATAACTTCCCCTGTATCAACTCTTAGGGTTCATTGTGATCCAGAAGAACTGCCGTTAGTGTAAAACTGCATTTTCGAAAAACAGTTACCCTCTATTTTCTCTCCAGGTTTCTAATTGGCGATTTAAACCTAAACCTTACTCTCTAATTTCTACCAAATGGCACCCAAATCGAATCGAAAGGCTGCATCAAAGGCTACTCAACTGTTCTTCGCCGAACACAATGTTGTAGCGTACTTCGAGAAGTCTGATAAGTCAAAGCTATTTGATGAAATGAACGATTTCCTCGAGAAATCCAACACTCATTTTGCTTTAACTGTGAATCCTGTAATATGCAAGCAGAGAATTGCTGAATTTTGGGACTCAGCCAAAAAATCTGTTGATAGCAACGGGGTTGGTAAAATTGACTCTAGAGTCAATGGGAATGAGATTAGTTTGACTGAAGAAATGATACGGAAGCATCTGAAATTCAATGATGCAGGAGGTGATCCTGATTACAAGTCTGAATTGTACTTGAAGACGTACGAAGCAATTGGGTATGGGGGTGACTTAACTTGTGGGACCATCAAAAAGGGACAACTACCCTATGTTTGGCGATATCTTGCTCATACCATTCTCCACTGCCTGTCTCACAAGAAAACTACGTGGGATGAACTTGCTGCACCTCAATCATCCGCTTTTCATGGATTGGTAAATGGCCTCAATTTTAACTTTTCAAAAAT
>JBCNJP010000006.1:2194522-2232552 GCA_039602395.1 Deinandra increscens subsp. villosa | reverse complement strand
TGTGCTGGTGTCTTATGTTATGTGTGTGTGTGTTTATGTCTGTAATGGTTCTGTGCTGTTCGGTTTTGCGTTTGTGCTGGTTGCTTTGTGTTATGTGTTGTTGTGTTGGAAAACGCTAAAAAAAACGTCAATTTTTTTTCTCTCCAAATCGAGCAAACTTATACTTGAATTAAAGATAAAAAAACAACTAGAATTATGGTGAAATTGTTTATGAAAAATAACGTCGTATGAAAATTTATATCCATTTGAAAAATAGGCGGAAAAAAACATCAAATTTTTTTTCTTCAATTAAGCAAACTTATACTCGAATTAAAGATAAAAAGACGACTATAATTATGATGAATTTTTTATTATTTTTTTGAAAAATAACGTCGTATGAAGAAGTTATACCCGTTTGAAAAATGGGAGGAAATAAATAACTATCAAAAATACGAATGTGTGAATTTATATGGACAATTAGTAGATTACCCTTGGTCCCACTGAACTTAGACAACTTATATGTTCTCACTGGAACCGTACGGTATATATATATATAATATATTATATCCAAACTCTCTCTATATATAAATCTATATGATGACCCGTATGTGTGTTGCGGCGGGCCACCATCGTGACCGTCTGTGTAGTTATCTTGTTTATGTTGTAATTTATGTTGCTGGGGATTCGTTGTCTTATAGGTCCTTGCTTTCGGTTGATGTATATTGAGTATAATAGTGGCTTACATAACCATAGTTTTGTCCTTCCTTCCAAGTTCTGAAAGAGAGTACAAACAGATTGTTTCAGTTTTCTAGCCTTACTCTTGTAGTGTCTACAAAGGTATTTCCTTCCATTTTCCTTTCATTAGTCCTTTTCTTTCACCCTTTTTGAGTTTGAGCTCCCTGCTGCATCGGTATTTTGTTTTAATTAATTTGTAAGTGAAATGATTATAATTTGTGTTTTGTAAAATGATAAACTATTTCTTGGGAAACCGATTTTGAACAATGTAACACATAAAACCCTGGTAAGTCTCGACACGAAAATCAACAAAAAGCAACACAAAACCCTGGTAAACTTCCCACTGAAAGCCATCAAATGCATACAATGTCGCTGGAAGATCAGGTGCAACATTATGATAATATTTCTAAAATGCTTCAGAGGCAATTGCTAAAATACAACAATTTATAAGAAAATCATGTAAATAGTTGTTACTAGAATAATCAGAGGATGGATGAAATAGTACAATGAAGAAAGACATCTGAAACTTTTTAGAAAATAAACAAAATTAGTGATCAGTATATAATGAACATGTTTCAAAAACATGGAGTATGAAGAATAACAACAGAATAAATTTGGAACACAAACACAATAACAACATGAAGAATACTTCACCTATGATTTAAAAAATACCATCAGATTTTAAACAACCGACAATGATCATATAGAACTAACAACTAATTTTGCATCTAAAATTCAGTGGTGCAAATCAAGAAGAATGTGGCGATCAAAATACATATCTAGATTACATATCTAGATTCTTAGAACAAACACTTGGTCATAATACATGCTTACTCGATCCTGCTTGAAGCACTTAATAATGTTTTCAGATCAATATAACAAAAAAAAAAAAAAGAATCGAAGTTGAACATATATGATTCATATAATCAAATTCAACAATTGCCTCTTGTAATGAAGGATCCAAAGCCAATTATATAGAATCCAAATAAGCAAGTTAGTATCATTGCAAGAGAAAATGGTTGGTAATAAATAAAAGAAAACAAACTACAAACAACTGTATTGGTCATATAAAATAACAGAAACAACAATAGAAAGAAATTTTAGCTGCTAAAGAAGAACTGAGCTGCAAACCTGAGCAGAGAAGTTAACTGAAAAAGAGGGAGAAAAAGGGAAGAAAACTGTTGGAAACATAGAAATACGTTAGAGATTTAATGAAAAGGGTTGTTCACAAACATTGGAAAGACATGGAACCTAAAGATAGCAGGCGAAGGAAGACGACCGTCATTAAGCTCCTATAAGCGATTGAAGGTTAAGGTTAGCACAATCACCTTCGGATATTGCGGGTTCCTTTAGATACCAGACTAAAAAGAAAAGAAAATACTAATAATTCAATACCTATGCAGGTCGCAACTATTCAATACGATGTCATAATCATGCAAAAGAAGATTGAACCGAAAGATGAAAAGAAAAATAGAAACAATGTAAATAACCTACCTGGAAGCTTCTGTTGTGACTCTATGCTCCTCGTAAATTGCAGCCACTTGTCATAATCCTGCCACACACCATATAATCAGTCACAAAACATATTTTGGTTAAGACTGACCGTTTGTACTCACACAAATTTAATTCATTATTCAAACATGTTTGTACTCACACAAATAATGGATATTTGGTTAAAACAATGTTATTGCTCGCATGTACTTTGGATTAAATTGTTAGTAAATCGTTTTGAGTCTTAGTTTATTATGTTATTAGTCTAATGGGTCGAACATATAGTTTATGGGCCGGAGGCCAAGTCATTGGGTTGTAATTAATACGGGAACCCAACCCGTTAGAATAAAGAAGTCCAAACAATGTCAGTTAGATGGGCCGGTTAGTTTCTGTTAGAACCGTTAGTGGTTATAGCAGTTAGTTAGTTAACTACTAACGATGTTAGTAGTTTCCGTTAAGTGTGTCGAATAAATAGGGGGGCTGAAAGTCTGTAAATTATCACGTCGGAATAGAAATCAGTTTCCTATTTTCTCTCTTTCCATACGTACACACACAAACACAGAATCACAGTTTCATTCCAGATTTTTTCGATCATGTTGTCCAAGATGAAGGAACGCATGATGAAGGCTGATCAGGGTGATGATCAGCGAAGGATTAACAGTGGCATCAGAGCAAGGGGCGATCCAGGGAGGGCAGACAAGGCAATGTTTTGGCGTTCAGGGGCTGTTCTTAGCGAAGGGACAGACCAGTCTCCATCATCATCATCGATTGCAGTGAAAGGGGGAGTGATTCCTCGCGTGAAGGTTGATTCGAAGGGCAGTAACCATGTTGACCAGACCGATGCAAGAGGCAAGGGGGTGACAGTGGGTCTTTCGAGATTGAATCTGCAAAATAGGGTTGCAGATAAGGGTAAGTCGGTAATGGTGGATGAGGGGCAGAGTGGAACCAAGGCCAGACGGGCAAGGGGTTCAAGAAAGAAGGGTGCACGGGCAAGGAGAAGTCAGAAAACTCAGAAGGGAGTGGCTACTTGTTACGTGTGTGATGACGTCGGGCATTGCGCGCTAGTTTGTCCATGTAAGTTTTTAGATATACCAAAATCTGTCAAAGAAGTGGAATTTTTGGTACATGGGACCGATGGTGGTCCTTGGAATGAAATGTGGTACGTAGATACTCGTTTGAAACATCACATGTGTGGAAACAAAGCGATGTTTAGCAGATTTAAAAACACTTTCGGAGTGGATACAATCCAAGGGGAAAACGATTTCATGTTTATACATGGAATCGGTGAAATAAAGATGATCGTGGAAAACTCGATTCACACGATTCAATGTGTGTATTATGTACCCAAACACACAAAGAATTCCCTTAGTTTGGATCAATTAACACATCAAGGTTTGGAGGTTGTATTCGATGGAGAACGTTGTTACATCGAAAGAATAATTAAAAGAAAGATGAAGTATGAAGAACCCATCAACATGGGTGCCTTGGTGGATGTCGAAGAAGCCTATTTGGAGAGGTATTTCGAAAGGTTGACCGAAAAAATGGAGTATGAACGAGAGAGGGATGCACTCGAAGCATATCTACATGGTTGGTATGATGGACGTGAACAAGAACAAGAGGATGAGACTCTTAACATCATCGTTGAAGGGGGTGATGAGAATGATGTAGATTCGGGTGTGACACAAGGAGAACGTGGTGACTTCTTTGTTAAAGAGAAGCAAGCGATTCAAGAATATCTATCACTAATTGAAAGGGAACCACACATGATACATGATTTGCAAAGACAAGACATATGGAATAGGATCAACTACGAGCCCACTACATTGACCGGTGAGTCTATTGTTTTAATTAATGATCAGAATGTGAATAGTTGTATCAATTTCATAGAACTTTTGAAGGTTCATGATTTATTCATGAAACACAAGTTTGCCTTTCATACGGAGTTTGAAAATTTGGTGGAATGGTTCGTTAAAGATTACCTTAGAATCCTAAGGAACAAGTCTTTTCCACCAACTTTATCGGATGGAAGTAGGATAGATATCCTTAACCTTTACTTGGCGGTACAAAGAGAAGGAGGGTACGAGATGGTATGCCAAGATAAAGCATGGAACAAAGTTGGTAGAGATATGGGTTATGGTTTTGGTAAAGGAAACGAGATACGTTTGGCATATGTGAAATATTTGGATTTGCTCGAGTTCTACTACCATGAAGCAAAGAACAAGATCCATTACACCGACAAGGAGAAAGATGACATAAGGAGGTGCAAGGAGGAAGAACGGAGGATCAAAGAACGTGTTGCCAAAGAAAAGATTGAAGAAGAAAGTGGTCAAGAGATTCCAAAGTGGAAGAAAAGGTGTGTAAGTGCAGTTCGAGATTTTCCAGCCGGTTGCGGACCAAGTGGAGGACTTGTTGGCATGCATGAAGAAGAAAGAATTGAAGAAAGTGAGCCCGAAGAAGAGGAGGCAGCAGCAGGTCAGTCCGTTGATGAGGATTACATCCTCCTTGAACCTGAAAATTGAAGAAACGCAGCAGTGAAGACAAAACGATTTAGGGGGTGTATTGTTAGTAAATCGTTTTGAGTCTTAGTTTATTATGTTATTAGTCTAATGGGTCGAACATATAGTTTATGGGCCGGAGGCCAAGTCATTGGGTTGTAATTAATACGGGAACCCAACCCGTTAGAATAAAGAAGTCCGAAACAATGTGCAGATTAGATTGGACCGGCTAGTTTCTGTTAGGAACCGTTAGGTGGTTATAGTCAGTTAGTTAGTTAACTACTAACGGATGTTACTAGTTCCCGTTAAGTGTGTCGAATAAATAGGGGGGCTGAAAGTCTGTAAATTATCACGTCGGAATAGAAAATCAGTTTCCTATTTTCTCTCTATTTCCATACGTACACACACAAACACACGAATCACAGTTTCATTCCAGATTTTTTCGATCATGTTGTCCAAGATGAAGGAACGCATGATGAAGGCTGATCAGGGTGATGATCAGCGAAGGATTAACATAAATTTAATCCATTATTCAAACATGTTTTAGTCCATCTCAACAATAACAAACCTAAAATTAGAGCCAAAGTGTCTCAGCCAACCAAGCTTGTATTTACATATGTAAATTACATGACTTTACATATGTAACATATTGTGATATTTACGTATATGATCTGGTTAACTTTTTTCTTGAAATTATATTTGTAAATTACATGAATTTACATATGAAACATGTTGTCATGAATGTGTATATGAACTGATTAACTTTTTTCTTGAATTTACATATATAAATTACCTGACATGTTATATCTCATTATCTATTTTAAATTTACGTTTGTTTCATGTTAAATCTCCATATATTATTAAATTTACATATGCAAAATTACTTGTCCTATATACGTAAACTTAGACGAAAATCCACGTATGTAAGTTACTTGGGTTTACATAAGTAAATTACTTGAATTTACATATGTAACATTTTGTGATGTTTACATATACAAATTGAGTGTGAGTAACTTTTATTTTTAATTTACATATGTAAATTACTTGAATTTATATTCTAAATCACTTGAATTTACATATGTAAATTATTTGAATTTACATATATAACATGTCGTGATGATTACGTATATGAACTGATGACTTTGTTTTCTTTGTATGTAAGAGATTTTTTGACAAGGATGAAGATGATTACCAACAACTTAAGAACAATTAGCTTTTATATATTTTTGTTAGCTTTAATATATTTCTGTTAGGTTGTTATATTTTTTGATTAATTTTTAAATGTTGTTGTAATTGTTACTTATAAGTTAATAAAATATATTCGTTATTTTTTTGGTATATCTATCTAGATAATTTACATATATAGAATGCTGTGAGCATAATGTTTAATAGCATTAATACTTTTTTATACATGTACAATTCGTATCTTAAAAATTAAAAAGTCATGAATTTGAAAAAGTTGAGGATATCATAATAATTGGTGTCTTTGTAGTTGAAAAAGTTTGAGAGGGAAATATACTTGTGTCATGTTTGGTGCCTTGAGAGTTGAAAAAGTTAGAGAGGGAATGATTTTTTTTTTTTATCTTGAGGGTTGAAAAAGGTGGAGATAGAAATGGTGGGTGAGATTAATAAATAATAAAAAAGTGGATTTGATCTCATCCATCAATTGCGAAAATCAATGGTCCATATAGAGTTTTCAAGGTTTGCACAATTCAATGAGGTTTTTAAAATATCCATTCTTTATATATATATATATATATATATATATATATATATATATATAGGGTTAGGCTTAAATGAAAACTTTTTGTTTTGAGAACTTTTGAGAACCAAATCGCAACCACTAATTTCAGGTGGGGACCACTATAATTCATTAGGGGGGGGGGGTTATGTATATATAAACTAGTGGCTTAAAATGGTTCTCAAAAGTTTTCAAAACCAATTGGTCCTCAAATGATCATCTCCATATATATATATATATATATATATATATATATATATATATATATATATATATATATATATAGGATTGGGCACAATTATTAACCATTCACTAGTGTATTAACCAATTAACCCCATCTCAATGGTTTTACTTTTTGATCCAATGGTTGATAAGCACGATACCAATTTTGTGGCTGTATTTGATCCAGGGGTAGGAATGTAATTTGCATTACCCTATTTTTTGTGTTTAAAGATTATCTTCATCAAACCAGATCCATCGAAATATCACAAAAATAGATCGGCAAATCTCAGCCCACACCTCGCACCCTCCGATGCTCGCCCACTGCCTTCGCTGCTGCAGCCTTCTTCTTCGTAATTGCAGCCTCCGGTCGGGATCTCCATCCCACCCTCGCACCCTCCGATTTATTTCGTTTTGTAAAGAGAATCGCAATTTGTGGAGGATCGCAGATGGAGGTACTGTGGTCTGTCAAGGTGTGGGCTGTCAAGGGGGGACGCTCGTTTCGGTGCTCGTATCGATTGATCTAGACGGGGGATTGCAGTTGTGGATCTCCGATTTATGCTCTGTTTGCAAGTACTGATCGGAATTTTTTGTCATCGGAAAAAAGTAAGTACCGATCGGATTTTTTTGTCACCGGATTTTCTATTGCAATTCTGTTTGAAACAAGATTTATATATTTTTTTTCAACAGGTCCATCGTTTAGTGGTCATAATTCAATTAAATATATATTTTTTTAATTTTGATTATATTTCCTGGTGTGTCCGTCGTTTTTAGTCATTATTTCATTTTCAAAAATGATAAATTGACAAAATGAGGTCACTTTTGCAATTCAATCCATTTTGTGGTTACAGAGCTTGGCATTGTATTTATTTAAATTTATGTTTATTTTTACATGGGGTTTTTTAGAATTTCTAGTGCAGGTATAACATCAGTGTTACAGTGCATTGCTGACTTGTATTTTAAGCATCAGAAGTTGTACATTTGCCTTTTTTTTAACAAATATATGATAGATTGTAAATAACATTGGTATTACTTTTTTGAACAGCAAATTTTTATTTGACCAAATATCACCATGGCCAAGGTTATAGCATTGGCATTACTAATCAGCACACCACTATTAATGGTTATAGCATCATTGTTTTATATGTTTGAACCTTGATGCTTTTGCAGGTTGTAATCTCTGTATATTTAGTTGTATATTTTTTTTGTTTTATCTTGATAGAACCAGTGTTTACTGATTATCACACCACTGTTTATGGTTATAGCATCAGTGTTTTATATGCATATTGATGCATATTAGGTTTTATAGGTTGTAATACATGCATATGCAGTTGTACATAAGTAGAAACATGGATGCTACTGGTTATGAATGTATGGATGTATATATGTTAATAGTTATAACAGTGATGTTAGTAGTTGTAACACTAGTGCTACATCGCACGTTGAAAAAAACGGTAATAAAAAACGTCGAGACTATAATGGAATTAAAGATAAAAATGCGACGAGTTTAATGATGCAATTTTTATAAAAATCCGACAATGTATAAAAAAGTTATGGACTTTTTAAAATGAAAGGGGTGTTTTATATGATTATGTAAAAAGTCTAATTTGCCCTTTTTAATTTAAAAAAAAAGAAATGGACACATGTCATGATTAGGTAAGATCTAGCACATTCCCACCACTGGATGTTGGTTAAATGGTTATTACACTAAGGTTGGGTTAATATTCACCCCCAACCCTATATATATATATATATATATATATATATATATATATATATAAAGAGAGAAATAGAGAGAGAGAGAGAGAGAGAGAGAGAGGGAGAGGTGTTCAAATGAGAGATTTGATTTGGCAGTAAGGATAAGAAGGCATCTCGGCCATTGAATCTTTATCTAATAAAAAAGGAAGGAGGGGCAATTTGGTCATAACAATCTTTGTTGACTTTTAATTAAGTTCCTCCATTTTTTTAAACATCCATAACTATCACATACAATATTTTTTTTTTTAAATTACACTATAAAAACGAGCGTTTTTTATCTTTAAAACGCGTATAGTGTTTCTATATATAAAATAAAAAAAGTTACTCTTTTGAATTTTTGACACAATATGACACAATGGTCTAAACAATTTTGACACAATATGACACAATGATCTGAACATTTTGACACAATATGACACAATGATCTGAACATTTTGATACAATTGAAAGAGTAATTTTTTATGTTATATATAACAACATTGTACGCGTTTTAAAAATAAAAACGCTCGCTTTTATGGTGTAATTTTTATTTAAAAATTAATGTCGTATGTGAAAGTTATAAAAGTTTAAAAATGAGGGGAATTTGATAAAAGGTCAAAAATACTCTACTATCTTTTGTTTTTTTTTTCTCTAATTCTATACAGAAAAACTTTGAGCTATAGATCTTCATTTAATTGATGATCTAATAGCTATAATCTCTTCTTATCCTTTTTACCAAAACCAAACTTCTCACAATAACCTCTCTCTCTCTCTCTCTATATATATATATATATATATAATATATATAATATATATATATAATATATGTATAGGGGAAGGTTAAAATGGAAACCCTTTTGAGTGAAGGAAATCGTGGAACCTCTTCAAAAATTGGGTAAAAATTTGTTTTTTTTCTCTCAATTTAATTATGGTGGTTCTTTATGTTATAGACTACTCTTAAATGAAAAAAAATCAAAAAAACGCCTAGTAATTTTTTTAAAAAATAATATCAAAAAAGTAAGTGTTACATATGTTACTTTCGTGTGTACCTATAAAAAACAGAAAAGTAACATATGTTACTTTTTTTTGAAAAAAATCTACAAGTTTTTTTTTTGTTTTTCCATTTAAGGGTAGCCTATAACTTGAAGAAACACCATAAAAAAACTGAGAAAAAAAAAACATTTTTTTACCCCGTTTTTAAAGAGTTTCCACGGTTTCCTCAACTCAAGAGGGTTTCCATTTTACCCTTTCACTATATGTATATATATATATATATATATATATATATATATATATATATATAGAGAGAGAGAGAGAGAGAGAGTGTGGTGAAGTTATCCTAAGAAGTATGATAAATCTAAGAAGGCTAAGATGGATTTGAGGCCATTAGATTATCTAATCAATGATTGAGATTAAATTGATGGAGAAAAAGATGATGGAGCGTCATTTTAGTCTTAACCATTTTTGTTGACTTTTTATATAGTTCCCCATTTTTTTTAATCTTCATAACTTTAACATATGATTATTTTTCTAATAAACATTACACCATAAAAATGAGCGTCTTTATCTTTAAATTGCGTGCTATATATAAATTTAAAAAAATATTACTCTTTCGATTTCCTAGTACGTCATTGTGTCTAATACTCGTCACTGTGTCTAATACTCATCATTGTATCTAAAACTTGTCATTATGTCTTTATGCTATTACTGTGATAAATTTATCTAACAAAATAACATGGAATGAGCTAAAACATAAAACACAATTGTAAATACATATTACACAGTAACCTGAAACATATGACATAATGATCTGAACACGATGACGAGTATCAGACACAATGATATATACATATTACATAATGACTTAAAACATAAGACACAATGATCTAAATGTAAGACACAATGTGTATTTTTATTATTTAACAGAAAGACACAATAACTAACAGGAAGACATATATGACAAGTAAAAAGACACAATAACGTGTATTAGACACAATGATGCACTAAAAAATCGAAAGAGTAATTTTTGTTATTTTATATATACCAAAACTGTACGCATTTTAAAGATAAAAAACACTCGTTTTGATGGTGTAATTTTAGAAAAAAAGAATGTCATATGTAAAAGTTTTGAAGGTTTAAAAAAAATAAGAGACTTAAGTTAACAAAAATGGCTAAGACTAAAATACTCATATTTTAAAAATAATCAAAAGACAAGTGTAAGCCCTTGTTAGAAAAATCAAACTTCTTATTTGAACATATCTCCCCCCCCCCCCCTCTTAATAACTCAATCGGGGGAAAATAAAAATAACCTATCTTTCAAGCAATAACTCAATAACCACAATCTAGTGGTTGGATTAAAAATAACCCATATTTAATAGAAAATGTATAACTGGTATTTTACTCAACCCAAAAAGTACCACCTTTATTTTTAAAGCATGTATAGTTTTTTTTTTAAATCTCTTATCGGTTTTTTATAAACATTATACCATTAGACTTACGCATTTTTATCTTTAATTTAATTGTATTCCCAACATTTTTTGAAGCTTTTTTTTCTTCATACGTGCATCTTAACATCAATGTTATAAACACTAGCACTAAAGTTTTTTTGTTTGTAACGCTAATGTTAGTATCTGTAACATTAATGTTAATACGGACGTCTGAAAAAAGAGCTTCAAAAAACGACGGGACCACAATTGAATTAAAGATAAATATGTGACGAGTCTAATGGTATAACTTTTATAAAAATCAACAAAAGATAAAAAAAAGTTGTAGACGTTTTCAAAATTCGGTGGTGCTTTTTGGGTAGGTAAAATGTCTAATTTACCCTTCCTGAAAAAGGCAAAATGAGGTCATGTGTCAAAATTCTGATGGTTGCTTTGAGTTATTTGGTTATTACTTGAATCATGAGTTATTATTAATTTCATACCCTAATTATTGACACATGTCAACACTAGGTTGATTCTCTCTCCAAATCCCCCCCCCCCCCCCCCAAAAAAAACCACTCATACTCATTTTGTTACAGCCCAGACCCGTTGTAACCAATGTATTGTCCGTTTTGGCAGCCGATATGCTCTCAGGCATCCGCCCCTCACGGATTTAAAACACGTCTTGGTGAGGGAGATACCACACCCTTATAAAGGAGTGTTTAGTTCACCTCCCAACAATGTGGGATGTTACAATCCTCCCCCCATAAAGGACCAGCTGAAAATGCGTGAGCGGTAGATCGTCTACTTAGTCGTATAGAAATCAATGTATAACGAGGATGAACACGAGAAGTAAATACAATGAAGCTTAGTATTAACCACAAAGACCACAGAGTACACAGATATGAATAATGCTCAAAAGCTACTGAATACAAAACACAACCTGCTATTTATACATGAGAAATCCCGATGGTCCAAACTCCAGGTTCGGACCTGTTCGGACCTGCCCGAACTCAGAGTTCGCTAAGAGTTCGGACCACAACATACTTACATGTTTTGTCTTGTACTCGATACTTCACATGACGATCAGGAACCATGTATCAACAAACTCCCCCCCTCGGCATGTGTAGTATCATCTTCCATCTAAAACTCGTATCTTGTATCTTCAATCAAACTCTTTCTTGATCTTGATGATGAGTTCAATCTTGAATACTTGATATTGCATCATGTGTAATCTCTTTATCAATAATCTTCAGAAGACTTGAAGTTGTGATGTTCTCTTTCCACTTAGAAACCTACCAACATAAATAATCTTGGCGCAAAACGTCTCTTCGAGACTCCAAGATATTTCGATTTTGAAATTTGATTTCGTATTCCGTGTTGATCAATCAAAAACAAATAAGAAACAAAATCTTTTTGGCTTTTAGAAACTTTATATCAAAACACACCGAAAATCTTTTTGATAATTTCTGATATGAAATGTAAATGCAGTACATAATCAGACACTATTTTTGTCTTTTGTGAGAAAGATCACAACTTAGGATCATATTGAACATAACATGCTGAACTACACTTCAATTTCAATTATTGAAGCACATAAGCCATGTCGATTGCAGATATACTTTGTCCAACTTTAAAGTTAAGCAGAAACATACTCATAACATCTGGATATGTTAAAGTATTAATTAGATTTGCATTGACTAGTGTACCCCACACTATCAGACATACTCAGATATGCTTTGTTTATCACATTTTGTGATTGCACTTGTGATTTTGATCACAAAATGATTGTAATCATGATAGCCAATGTGATGACATATGCATTAACGGATGTGTTAAACATGAGAGAAAGTAGAATATGAGATGAATATGTGTTTATATGAATAACGCGTTGATAAATAAATCATTGATAGATATATACGTGTAAATTCATGTGTTTATAGCTAATGAAAAAGTAAAAGGGCTAAAAGCGTAATTATTGTAAGGATATAAACATATACAAGTATTATACGTATCTATAATTATTATAAGTATTCCAAGGCTTAGAATATTGTAAAGATATATCCTAATATGATTCGTAATGTGAAATGATAAGTATTGTAAAATTTGAGGGGCTAAAATGTAATTTAGCAAATAATAAAGAAAATATATATAAATGTATATATATGTTATCGTACGAATCCCGATCCTTAGAAACCTTATAAATGATTAGAAATATGTCCCATAATGTTTTGGTACATAAAATAATAAAAGGGTAAAAGTTCGAGGGCCTTTAATGCATTAAATAGAATATAAGGACCAAACTTGTAAAAATATCAAAGTTGGCCGGAAACAGAGGGCTACGCGTATTTCTGTTGATACCTTGTGTTCATGAGTAAATCCGATTCGTGACCCTCCTGGTGCCAAGTCTGGGAGTGGGCGTCACATAAATAAAACTAAACCGAGTCATAGTCAAGCTTGTCAAGATTACATGTTTAACGATTACAATAAATCCGAGATAATAGATTGCAATCCCTAAAGATGTCAAAATGATCCCGCTAATCGGGATTCAATGATCATCAAGCTACATGCACATGCTAATCAAGCTACCTTATTCTTCCTACCTCTACTTCTACTTCATGCATCTATGGTAGCTTCACACTGGCGGCGCTCTCTACTAACCTGCTAAGTCAAGGGGGAGCTGGGGAAGATCAGTGTCATTGGTCAAATCAATGATAAAGTTCTCAACGAACACCGGGACGTCGAAAAAGTAGTCATCGTCCATGGTATGGGTCTCGAAGATAACGTCTCCAGGTACCTCATCCTCGGGCCATGGAGCGTCCGAAGGGACAAATGGTGGCACCGGAACTGAGTCGTGTCACTCCGTGAAGTTGGCCAGACATCCTTCTAAGAATTCGAACACCACGGTCAGAAAGTTGACACGGTCGTTGTCACACCCCGAGAAATGACTGAATGTGGGCATGTGACTGATTTGGCATCATGGTTACGAATGATTGACTTCTAAATGAATATTTAATTAACCATTTGTCTTTCGAAAATATAAGTGTCAAACATTTATTTAAATATTTAAAACCATGCCAGCGGAAATTAAGTAGTGGTTACATGATAAAGTTTTCAAAAGACAATGTCATGAGATTTATAAACATAACTACCCTAAGGCGTAATGCGTCTAAATCTCCAAAACGAAATGCATGAACACACGACAGGTAGACCATGATATGACAAGCAGGAACGGAACAGAAAAACATGGAGTTGCAGTCTCTAATCACCTGAGAATTCAAGAATTTAAAAAGTCAATAGTATTGTTGGTGAGTTCACAGGTTTTTTGACACTAGAACTGTTGGAAATTATGTTTGAAAATGTTTAGCCTGTCAAGATATTCGTTTATTTGACACTGTTGTTGTAAAGATCAATCATGAACCTTGAATTCAAAACTAACTGTTTACCCACTCCTGATGCACTTCCCCAAGAACACCGAATAACCAGAATAACAAATGTACCCCTTGACTATAACCAAGGAGTCATGACTGGAGCGACCAAGTCAGGGCAGGGTCATCAACCCAAATAGATCTACTCACAAGCTATCGTTTCGAATAAACTAATTGAATTCAATTAATAGTGGGACTTAGGCATATAACATGAATCAACATGAATACACAGATTTGGGGATATGAAAAGAACATGAAATCAATACTTCTTACAGTTATCATAATATCTGACAAAAATGAAATTGAAAGGCAATCATTGAATTCTCTCCCAAGTTAGAAAACAGAAATGTAAAAGGGGTCGTGAAGACTCACTTGTTTGAAGATGGACTGACATGTATGATTGGTTGAACTTAGCCTAGCAAACGTCTACAAGGTAATGTTATGACGTATTAGGGTTTGGCTATCTTGAGTTAGTGAATACGTCACTCAATGTTCAAGGTTAAGTCTCGACTGTTATTACCCGATGACAGTGATGGTAATCCTAGGATATTATTTATTTGCTAATAAATAATATTGAAGTTGATGTAATTAATTATTTATTTGAATAAATAAATAATAGTTAGATTTTTACGTTTGAAAAATAAATATTGAATAATATGGATTATTTTTCATTAGTCGTTATGAAAATTATAAATATTTAATTCATTAAATATTTGTAAGGTTTTGAACTCTTTTGATTAATAAATGAAATCTTTCATTATTAATGTTCGAATGCGCGTATTATACCACACGTCAATACACGGTATACGTTGTGTTTTACGAAATGAATTTTGACACTTGAAAGTGTATCCATTAGTATGGAGAAATGTTTCCAAAAATATATGAAATTATATTTTTGTAAAATTAAGTGTCGGTTAGTCCGGTGGTTAGCTGATTACACTGATTTTACTCGTTTATGATATTTTAAGTTTCCTTAACACTTAGGATTTGTTAGTAGGTTTGTTTTAATGTGATTGAGGGTCTTAGGTTGCCAAGTGTGCCGGTGAGAGTTTAACTTATAAAATTTACGTATTCGAGTTACCGAATGTTACAGTTTTGGTCCAGTTTACTTCTAAAACACGTTTTTCCACTTTTGAACTTTAGGAAACATTTTTATATGTAAAAAATGAGCATGTTTTATGTTCTGGACCAGATCCAAAGTCTTACTAAAAAATAAGTTAAATTTTTCGTCGAAAAGTCTTATTACGGTATCCGATTGTTCCGTTTTCAAGTGTTTAACTTCCGAATCACTTTGTAAGTTTGAAAAATGATTTTGGCAGCCCTAAATCATACTTTACAAGTCCTAAGTGGTCATTTGTTGGTCACAAGTATTTTTACTTGATTTTCATGATAATAATTGATATTTATATCATAAAAATTCTATTTTTATATTTCTTTGAGATTTCATGGATAAATCCTTAACAACACTTTTAATGGCTCAAAATCATCTTATAATCCGATTTAAAGTCAATTATCATGAAGTGTTTTTAAGATTGTAAAAATATATATGTTTCAAGATGACACTCTTTTATGACACACAAATGGAGTGTCATGTTTGTCAATTTTTAACATAATATATATATCTTCTAAAACTTGGTTTCCAAACATTAGGTTTATGTATTTCCATCAAATCAACATACTAAATTATTTAAAACTTATAACATGTTAGGATTTATAAACTTTGTCACCAATGTAAATCTTTTTAACATACACATATATGTTATGCTAATATTTTTATAAGTAACTTGTTCAAACAATATTCTAGTTTCCATCAAAGGCATAAATTGTTACTAACATACATGTTTGCTAGTGAATCATCCAACAAAACAAACCAAGACTTAATCATGAACATGAATTTGTGACATTATATGATATGAAATATAGAAATAATCAAGAAAGTAAGGGTTTCCTCACTTAGTCATAAACTGGATCGGTAAAGGACTTGATGGGTTGTTGATTAAGCTTCGAAGTTTAGTTCCTAACCCAACCTTGATCTTGAATTTGGAAGAAGATGATGAAAGAATGAGAGATTTGTCATGGATTTTGACAAGAAAACAAGAGGTTAGAAAGGTTGTTCATGAAAGAAATTAGAAAGGAAATGAAAGAATGATGATGGATTAAGAAGGATGAATGGATTACCTTGATCAAAGAAGTAATTAGAAGCTTATATTGAGTGGTGGTTGATGGTGGTGGCGGTTCTCTTGGTGGCCGAGAGCAAGAGAAAGAGTTGAGAGAAAAGGTGTGTGTTTCTTGATGTTGTAAGTCATGAAATGAGGAGGTTTGAGTGTTATAAGAAATGGTTAAGCGGTGGTGCTTGGTCTCGGTTTTAAGTGAACCGAATAGGGTGTTTGGTTTGGTTGTGTGAGCCGTAAACAAGAAAGGAAGAAAGAAGAGGTTGGGTAGCTTGAACCAAGTCTTGAATCTCTTGTGTTTATGGCTTAAAATTTGAATCAAAATGGGTGTGTGAGTGGTGCTAGAAACCGGCCAAGAGAGGGAGGGACAAGGGAGACAAGTTGGTAGGTAGGGGGACATGAGTGTTGGTTGTGTAAGTGGTTAATCCTTTTAACCAATGGGTCTTGTGTTTGTTAGTACTAATTGAGACAAGTTTGTTTAATATCTAGATGACAAGGTGGTTTAGACATGTGCTCATTAGAGTGTACATCCAACTAGTGGTTAGGAGGATTAGTTAGGGACTTGGTTGAGGATTTCGGTAGAACCGAATGGGAGAGGAAAAAGGAAAACCGGGAAAAAGAAAAGAGAAAATAGAGGGGATGGGGGTCGAACTCTGGTCGGCCAAAGAGAAGAAAAGAGAGAGGATGAGCCATGGGCTCGAACCCAGGAAAGAAAAGAAAAAGGAATCGGGCCAGTGGCCAAAACCGGAAAGGAGAAAGAAAAGGGAAAATGGGCCGGGCTGGGCTTGTGGGCCTGCGGGCCGGAAGAGAAAAGGGACGGGCTGGGTTATCGGGCCGAGAGGGAATGGGCCGGAAGACGGGCCGGAGGAAAAAAAGAAAAGGAAAAGAGGAAAGAATTGGGCCGGTAGGCCCATTGGGCTTGTTGGGCCGAATCAGGTCTCGATTCGGGTCGGGTTGAGTCCGGGTCGATCCAACGAGTCCAACGACACTTTGTTTGAGTCAAAAGGATAAACGGTTGAAAAGTCGGTTTCCGGCTCGAGAACGAATGATTTATTTGATATATAAATCAATAAAATAGTTAAGCGTCGTGTTTAATTTTGAATGAACGGTAAAGTCACATGTCTTGATTGTTTGTGGTTTGATTATGCACCATGATGAAATAAAGTCTAGAAAATAAATGATTTGCTTGACGTGAGCGTTTTTGTGTTTTTAGTTGTGATGACAATGTTTAATGTTTATTTTGATGAAAGTAAATGTAGTTGGTAATAGAAATAGTTTTAGAAGTAAAACTAATCATTGTTTGACTTGAATTGTCGTTTGAATAAACGTTCCGTTGAATTACGTTTGTCATTACGTAATAGTTTTAGAAAAATATAAAATATTTATTTTATATTAAATTTTCATAAAACAATGGTTATGAATTTTTTTTTTGTTATTGAAGTTTCATCTTGAATGAACTCAGAACTTTAAGTCGGTTTCCATTACGGGTAAATGTTGTCGGACCTATGTTGTCTATGTTTGCACGTAAAGTCACCTAATTAGGACAAATTAAGTCTAATGCACATAGAATCACAGTTAATTACACGTAATTATAATATTAATGTATACCTGGAATGTACGAGTTGTCACAGTCGTTGAGTTCGAGCATCACCTCATGAGATTCGTCAAGATCCGCACGTAGTGTCAGTACTTGGTTCATGATTGATATGCTAGTAAGAGGTGCTCCAGACTACACATTGTTATCCTCAAGATCTTCAATCACCGCCATCTGAAAAAAAAGAAGGAATTTTATTCATGCATAGTACGTCAACACGGGGCGTGCTTGGCCGATCACGGGGCATGCTGTTCGTCGCGACATGAAAATTTGATTCTAAAATTTTCAGAGAGGCTTTATTTCTTCAACCCATTCCAGTTTTTGCTTTCAAAATCTCGGTTAGTGCATGTCTTGGTCCCGTTTTTGAGCAAAAACTTAGACTTTAGACAACTCAAACACAACCCTTTAAGGTTTGATGACTTGAAAATGTACTCATGGGTTAAAAGGAATAATGATGATCAGAGAAATGCTCCATGGATTACTCCGTACCGAGCCAGGATTCTTTCCATCTGAGAGTTACAGAATTCGGTACCTCTGTCGCTGATTAGTGCTCGTGGAACCCGAATCTGGAAAATAACTTGTTAAGAAATTTAACAATCACTCGGCCGTCATTAGTGGGCAAAGCTTCAGCTTCAACCCATTTGGACACATAGTCCACGGCTACAAGGATATAGTTGTTGCCTCTTGAAGTTGGGAATGGTCCCATAAAGTCGAGTCCCCATACATCAAAGACTTCACAAACCTGGATGTAGTTCTGAGGCATCTCGTTACGTGAGGAGATGTTCCCAGTTCTTTGACATGAGTCACAAGTTTGAACCAGTTTGTGAGCGTCTTGATATATCATAGGCTAGTAAAAGCCAGAATCAAGGACATTTCTTACGGTGGCGTTGGCTCCATGATGGCCGCCGCAAGGTCCAAAGTGACAATGTTTAAGAATGCTAGTGGTCTCAGTACCATAGACACATCGTCGTATTAGCTGATCGGCACATTTCTTGAAAAGATACGGGTCGTCCCACATATAATATTTGACGTCAGCGAATAATTTTCTTCGCTGCTGATGTGTTAACCTTATAGGTACGAGGCCACTTGCGAGATAGTTCGCCATGCCTGCAAACCAGGGTTCAGCGGAAGAGTCAACTCTTTCGAGGTATTCTGTAGGAAACCTTTCATTGATTTCTCCTTCTGAAGACTACGTATCGCTTTCGAGTCGCGAAAGGTAATCAGCAATAGTGTTTCTTCAGCACCCTTCTTATCCTTAATCTCAATTTCGAACTCTTGAAGGAGAAGAATTCAACGTATGAGCCTGGGTTTAGCGTCTTGCTTTTTGAAGAGGTGTCTGATGGCTGCGTGATCGGTGAATATGATAGTTTTGGATAACACCAAGTATGATCAGAATTTATCGAAAGCAAACACCACTGCTAACAACTCCTTAGTTGGTGACTGTGTAGTTTTCCTGGGTGCTGTTAAGCATTTTACTGGCATAGTAAATTGGGTGGAAGTGCTTGTCTTTCCGTTGACCTAATACTGCCTCCACAACATAGTCACTTGCATCACACATGATCTCAAAGGGGAGAGACCAGTCTGGTGCAGTCATAATAGGTGCCTGGAAAAGTTTGCCTTTTTAGAGATAGAAAGCTTCCATATATCCTCTGTCGAAATTGAAGACTACTTCTTTTTCCAACAGCTTTGTCAATGGCCTTGATATCTTGGAGAAGTCCTTGATAAAACGTATGTAGAACCCTGCATGCCCGAGAAAATTGTGGATGTCGCGAACGGAAGATGGTGGGGGTAGACGAGAGATGGTATCTATTTTTGCTTTGTTTACCTCTAACCCGACTTGGGAAACTTTATGGCCAAGAACTATGCCTTCTTAGACCATAAAATGACACTTTTCCCAGTTTAGGGCCAGGTTAGTTTCTTCACATCTCTTGGTCCTCTGGATGTCGCGAACGGAAGATGGTGAAAGTATCCAGTGACTGTGCGGGTAGGGATGAGTTCATCTTTGTCATTTGTGATGACAGTCATTCCTCCTTTCTTGGGTACTACCTGGACATGACTAACCCATGGACTGTATGATATAGGGTATATAAAGACCGGCGTCCAGAAGTTTAACAACTTCCTTTTTCACCGCATCTTGTACATTGGGGTTTACCCTACGTTGTGGCTGGACGACTGGTTTATATACGTCTTCCATTAAGATCTTGTGGGTGCAAAGCGATGGGTTGATTCCTTTGATATCCGATAGTCTCCATGCTATGGCCTTTTGTTCTTCCGCAAGACGACTAGTAATGCCTCCTTTTCTTGTGAGTTTAAGCGTGCAGAAGTGATCACGGGGAGATTGCGATCGTCATCCAGATTGGCATACTCCGGGTGTTCTGGGAGCTCCTTTAGTTCCAGGGTTGGTTGTTCCGCAGCTGCCGGCTTGATGTCAGAATCTTCATCTTCTGGGTTGGCTTGAATAGCATGGATTGACTCATGCACCTCGTGATTAGGAGATGGGTTTGTCTCCTCTTCAAGGGCCTCCTGGGTGAGTTTTTCTTCTTCTACTTTTTGCAACCAAGGAGGGTCGTCAGACGCAGGGTATCCGATGGATCGCTCAATGTTGTCGGATAACATTTGGTCACTCAGCTGTAGCTTCATTTCTTCCTTATCCGGGTTGATCATAAATCTCCAAGTCTTTAGGAGAGGCCTTCTGAGAATTAAAGGGGTATCATCAAGGATGATGAAATTAGAGGGGATGTTGACGTTGTCGACACAGATTAAGACATCTTTGACTACTCCTTTGGAAAGTCGGCAAGAACGATCAGAGAGAATGAACGGTAGACCAGAAAGGGGTCATTTCTCCTAGCTCTAGTTTATCAAGCAAGTAAGTGGGCATCGTATTTACGAGCAAACTATCATCAATTGTGGCAATTTGTATCTTCTTTTTGATAAAGCATGGCACATAATTTTTATCAGAAAGTTGGTTAAAGTATGATGATTGTTCTTTTGTAAGTATTACCTGCTGTAATTCTTCTAGCTTAGGCGAAGTAAATAATTCCTTGAAAAATCTTGCATTTGTTGGCACATTAGAAAGACTTTCAAGAGAAGGTGGAGAAATGCGTACCTGGGCTGGAAGAGGTTTACTCTTACCATTACTTGTAGCTTCATTTGGCCTTGGCATTTCTTCCGCTTTCTGTACTGGTTCATCAACTTGGGTTTCTGGATCAGGAAGGGAAGGGGTTGCGTCCAACTCCTTTGCTTTGGGGTTTGTTGAAATGGTTGCTGGAATGACAGAGTCTGGTGGAATCTCTTTGATCATGATTTCTTCTTCATCCTCCTCCTTTATGTGACTAAAGTAGTCCTTGAGAACCTTTATATGTTCTAACATTCGCTCCGTGGTTTCTTCAAGGTCTGACTTAGTGCGTATACAAGGAGGTTCTTCTGCATGAGGTGTGTGAGCAAAGTTTGTGCTTTGCGAGTTTTGCTCTTTACATTTCATACAAACAAAGAAAAAGTCATGGGAACAAGAGGTAGAGTTTGAAGTAGATGGTTCGTTTTCATAATCTCGCGTCCCAATATTTTTTTGCCAACTATTCTGTTTAAACTCAGGTTGGTTTATGTTTTGACAAAAACTATTGTTGTTTAGCGAAGATTGTGAAAAAGAACTAAGACGGCTGGTTGGCTCAACTGGTGGTTCATCCTTTCGCAAGAACGCGGGCGTTCCTGCTAGTATGTAGCAGTCCCGAGAGTAATGGGGACCACCGCAGATTTTGCACCAAACAGACTGAGGCCATCCGTCATTATAACCGAAATATTCCTCCGGATTTGAATCCATCCTTGTAATATTTCTCAGAGAAGGGTAGAGAGAGGATAAAAATAAAATTTTTAAGAAAATTAAAATCTAAAAAAAAATCTAATCTAATCTATTGGCTAGGCTGCTAACTTGGACCTTTTTTCAAATCCTCGTTTGTGTCCCCGGCAACGGCGCCAAAAAGCTTGGTGTGTGCTGAGGTGTTCTAAAAATATGGCAATTTATCATACCTATGTAGCAGCTAAAGCTTTTAAATTTATAATACCTGATTTACTTGACAACTACCATTTCACCACATTACACGGGCAAGTATACCCATCGTGGAGCTAGTATAGTAGTGGTAAGTTGAATCGGGGTCGATCAGGACACAATGGAAAATGAGAGCTCTGAATACTCAGTCCGCTGTTATCATCTAGCCAAATCTATCTTTTAGTTTAAAGAAAAGAAAAGAAAATAAAACAAACTTAAAACAAAAGAAAGTTAATAAGATGGTGTTTAAAGAAATGTAAATCGAAGTTAATATTGCTTGGGAGAACTTACCAGTGGTTAGGGAGAGCTAAACAGTTACTTATATCCTTACTTAAGATTGTTCACTGGCAGGAGGTTAGCCACCTTTCGGCCCTCTTTGGCTATCTCACCATCCAACTGCTAATCGTCTGCGAGGAGTACGAATGCCGAGGGAAGGTGCTGCCAGTTGGACAAATGAAGTGGTGTAATGCCACTTAGTTACGGGGTCCCTGAATCCGGCAAACTTACCGTACTCGACACGCCGTCATGAACCAGCAGGGGAACAACCCTGCGTGTCCGGATTATTTTATTATAAAAACGATCTTTTTAAGGGGCTAAGACCAGTTCCGTACACCGCTCTCGCGTAATGTACGTCTGACCAGAGCCAAGTTCTACGAACACGTACCTCTCGGTTCCCGTGAAGTGACAAAATATTACCAACCCTCGTTCCCAACCAAATACTTTCAGCCCGCACCTGCGTGGTCAGCCGAGTTTGCTTACATAGACATAAGGACCTCGAACGTATCATGTAGCATGGGGCGCGAGTCACCTTTCGGATCATGCATCGTCCCCCGACCGGGTGTCACGGGTCCGGCCTTTGGGATTTCGACTCCCCAAATGGTCTGTGATACGTGAAGCACGCTTGGTTCAGAAAATCAGTAATATACTTTCAATAAAAAAGATTTTTATAAAGTCATTAAACACACCTTAAGCAGAGGCTATAGGGTTGTTAACCAACCCACCAAAGGTTTGTTACTTCCCAAGCAAGTATAAGAGTTTAGCCAATCATGGCTTAAAATATTTGCTTAAGAGAAAAAGAAGATTTCATAGACAAAAGCTTGCTAATTCTTACTTAAGTTAATGTTCTTACAAACTTGATTACAAAAGTTAAAAACGACCAAATGACTCAATCCTAGGGGGAGAAGAGAAGAATTGAGCAAGGAAAAGTGAAGGAGGAGCTCGACTTTTATAGGCAGAAATCGGACTCGGGCACGGGCCGTGCTTGGGTGGGCACGGGGCGTGCCATGTCAGAGGAAATTTTTCGATACTGCACTCTGTCAGACGGCACGACCCGTGTGAAGTTAGGCACGGGGCAGTGCAGATGCTCAGAAGGTATGTCCGCTTGATCAGAGGCACGTGGCATGCTAGAGGGAACACGAGGTGTGTTGTGTTAGTGAAGAGGCACGGGGCGTGCTTGGCCTTGCTGGTCTCTGGAACTTTGTATTTTTCTTCTGTTTTTTACTGTAATTCGTTCCTTTTGTGAATTTTGCCTTCTTGAACCTGAGAAACTAAGAGGAAAACAACAATAGACTTGTTTTTACATTAGTAACTCAGATTTGTGCCGATTCATGGAGAATATTTGGTATAAAAATGTATAAAATTTGTTGTTCATCACTAGGCCCGTCGTAACTAAGATATTGTCCGCTTTGACAGCCGGCATGCCCTCAGACATCCGCCGCTCACGGATTTAAAACGCGTCTTGGTGGGATAGATAGAGGTTTCATAAAAGACGTTAAAAAGTTTTTATGGTGATAAAGATACAGGGTAGTTCCATCACCAGTGATGTCAACTAGCTAAAATGCTAACTGAGAATGTAACACTTGCTAGTTCAAGAGGTAAATCGGAATTGTCACTACTTTAGAACTGAAAAGTCATTAGTTCAAAACCAGGTAGAATTTTCACTAACATTACCCCATTAGAAAAATCATGATTGCAGTGAGGTAGGAAGTTTGTGTGATCGTGACGAGGCTGTTGGCAAAAGAAATATTAGGGAGTATGCGACTAAAGATGGAAACTTCACAATAGTTTTTGGTCAAAGAAATGCTCCAGTGCTCGAGGTATATATGCTTTATCCTTTGGTTTATCCAATGTTGCATGGGTTTTCATTTGGTTAAGGTTAGTCTAAGTTGTCTCACAATCCAAAAGTTCAAGGAATTGATGTGGTAGATAAGATCGTAAGAGTAGAGTTACGATTCGAGATGAGTCAAAAACTAATCAAAGATTTTGTCAAAAGTTTTCGTAGGCAGTTAAAACTTGTCATCTGAGTACATGAGTGAAACGATGTCCCTTCAGGACTAGCATTCATAATATGTTCAAAAGAGTTCTTGAAATGGATTAGAATCCATATATAGGAGAGATGAGATTATGCGCGATAACCTTTACAAAGATAGATGACTTCGATCATCCGATTGAGTTTAACATGTTCAACATTTAATGCCTCGAGAAAAAAACTTTTTCTTTTACAGGAATTTGGTCCCAATACGACCATTGGATTGCCTAGTAGGATTCTCCAAGCTTTTCAGGTACTGCAAATTACATTTACCTGTGCACCCATAACTGTGATTACTTTATATGATCATCCTAATTCCTCTTATTTCAGCTACCAAGTATGGTTGAGTACATATGAGATATCCACAATGTGGATATCAAGAATGTGGTCACTAACCGATGTTATCTTGACCAAAATTTGTTAAAGAGACAGGTTTCGAGAGTAAAATATTTGCTTAAATGGAATGAACCACCCGAAGGGAGCCAACCAGAAATTTAACTCATTAGGATATGATTAGGGTTTATCACAATGACCTAAGCTTAGCTCGAAAAATAGATTGATTACTACATATACCATCCTGATCACAAATCCGATATACATGAGAAAATTTTTTAGTTGGTACACATCATGTGTTGTTTAGTTTATAAGAGTCTCATTCAAGTTGCTTCATTCCGACGCAACCATGCGATAGAAACGAGAAGGAAAATATCTTAGAAGATCAGAGCAAATGTGTAAAGATCAGGATAACGAAAGAAGACACACGTGTCTCCATAAGATACCACTTGAATCCACACAATGCAGCCACTACTGAAGTTGAATGATCGCACTATTAGCACGTTATGATTATGTTCCATGAACATGAGAGTTGAGCAGTATAGGTAAGGAAGGTATAACAAGAACCTCCTAAGTTATGGGAGAGGTTTAAGAGCAAGAAGATGTATCACACCACCTTCCTATGTAAGCACTCGTCCAATGTCTGGGTACTACGCCCAGTCCTTCAGTCTACAATAATCCCAAACAGCAAATGACTCGTCAACAATGAAGATGTGATACTTTGATGTGAATTGACGTCTCATCTTCCATAGGCATTAAACCAAGAGATACACGACTCAAAGACGTTGAAGACGAATCAAGAATAATCGGCTCCTCGCCGTGAGTATAAGAAGATAGGATAATGTAAACGACATATGGTAGACCAGGTGTGTGTAAGAGTGAGTATCACGTTCCATGAGAAAAATGTTTAAATGTGTAACATATGCAAAAAATTTACAGTCTAAGACGAAAATCTTAGTTTGCTGTAACCATGGGCTCTGATACCATCTGTAACAGCCCAGGCCATCGCAACCAAGACATTGTCCACTTTGGCAGTCAGCATGCCCTCAGGCATCCGCCCCCCATGGATTTAAAATGCATCTTGCTGGTGGAGGCATCCACACCCTTATAAAGGAGTGTTTAGTTCACCTTCCCACCAATGTGGGATGTTACACGTACGGTGACCCGACTCACGAAGACAACAACGTTGAAGCACCTTAGTCACCAAACTTTCCGTCCAATATTCACCTTCTACACGTCGTTTTAATGAAATTAGCCACCATATAACGTGTCTTAAGCCTAGGACGACCTTGTTAAGTATAAATACAACCTGGATTCATCCATAAAAATGCACCAATTCACGAACTATGGAATAGAAAATCCTAAACCTTTCATAGATCTTCTTCATTGTATTTGGAGCAATAGGTGAGGAATTAGAAGCTGATATTCTGCAGTCCTACCTTATTTGGTATGTTATACCAAATCCATCTACCAAATTCTATTAATGTGCTTGTTAGATTAGAGATTTAGAAATGATCAACAACTGGGGTTCTTGAGCTTATTTTGGTAAAATTGGGTAATCGAAAAGGAATTAGGGTCTAAATTTTTGTACGTAATCCTAAAATATCATGTTTTAATAAAGCACTAAGTTAATTTCATTTTTATGAAAGGATTTTTATTTGTTTTAATGGATCAAAATTAGGGTTTTCGTAATGTTGTTTTGACAAAATTGAACAAACCGGGTTAAATTGAGGGCTAATCTTTTAAGGTATGTTATAATATAATTATATGTAAAAGCCCCAAGTTTATTTAACGTTATAAAAGCTTTTGGTATTTATTTGATAATTACGTTAAATTAGGGTTTTGAAAGATTGTCATTTGATATTGAACAATCCGAAAGGTATTGGGGTTTGGCTTTTGGTATTTGAACATGTTATATATATATATATATATGTATATATATATAATAAGTATATATGAGTTAAAAATTGATAAATAATAAAATATTAAAATACAGAGATATTCGGGTACTTAGAAGTTCGTGCGGACTGCAAGGGTAAGCACATGTACACTGGGGTTTTTAGCATAGCGATGTGTGTCACATAAATCCCAAGTGGGACCTGGCGCACTCCACTGGGCAATCCCGGAGTGAGCTTTTACTTATAGGAATGCGCGTCTTCATATTATTATGAAAACAGTATTCTGCTTATAGAGGGCATTTTGGTTATTTTGACATCTGAAAGGGTATAGTCTTAATAATTAGATAGTATTAGGATTATAAAATGCAAAAATAAATCTAGAAAGTGTTTATTTTGTAAAACCTTACGTTAAAATACAATACGATACGCGGTTACTGAGGATCATAACGGAGATAATGTCCGAGTTAACCGGAATAAAGAAATAAGGTGATTTCTAGATAGCCAACTGTTAAATGTTTTAAATGTATTTGGGCTGATATACATACAGTAATATGAAAATACATTCAGCTTATATATGAAATGTTGCCAATTCTAAACTGTTAAACTGTTTTTGGGCTAATATATATATATATACATATATATATATATATATATGTTGTGTTATGAGAATGATTTCAAATTCCATACCGTAACATCCCAAATCCGGGTTAAATATATTAATCAAGATCCATGGTGGTCTAATTATTAAATTGCCATCTAATTGGTAAATTTAAAAGCGAAGAATAATTTATTCATAATAAGTTGAATTTTAAGTCGGGTCGGTTGTGTTATTGCCCAAATTGGTTTTTGGGGTTAACACAATCAAAGATTTATATGATGGAAGAAAGTTGACCTAAATTGACTAACCTTTAAAGTGAAGGGGTTTATGTTGCCAATGGGTCAAAGAATGAATAAGAGGGAAGGACTAAATATGTCAAAATTTAAAATTTGACATAAAGGGGGGGGGGTGGGGGTCACGAATTAATGAGATGAACACAAGAACCATGGGGTGTTCTTGTGAAGATGCAACCACCACCACCAAAATCCTTCAAAATTAAAGTCAAAATCTGCAAATATATGTTTTGCATGACTCAGGATAGTGTAAGATGGAAGATTATGAGTTAGAATCACAAAGTAACTTTCTTGTAAGTGAACTAACCCATCTCTACTTCCAATTTTCGTAACCTACTTTCAGGGTTACTAGAAAAGTTGATTAAAACATCAAATTGATGGTTTTGTAGTGTTACTTGATCATGACTATAGCTACTATAATGGTAGTTGCGATGAAATTCCATGATTGTGATGTTGTATGCGAATTTCTTGTATGGTTAGTGAAGTTTTGAAATCCTAGGTGAAGGATGTACTTATAGAAGTTAAATGTTGAAAAGAAAGATGAAATCTTACTAAAATGAATGATGATTGTTTAGTGGAGAAGTAATTTGAATGATTAGTTAAAATTAAGCTTTAATGGGTGGTATCCTTAGCTTGATAAGTTGTACATTATGTGTATAAGCTTTTATGAACACTAAGTGTTTGATGAAATGCCTAGGTGGGGTTAATTGTTTTTTCTCATGATTAAATGTAGCGTTGATATTATAAAGAAGCATGATAGTTGAATGAGCACGAGTATGAAGGGCCATGTATGCTAACAAGTGAAACTGGTGCATCTAAAGTTGAGTAACTGTGAGTTATGGTTAACAAACATAACCCATGTAGTATTATGTGTATAACTAGTGGCACAAGTAATATGTATGTGTTAAGTGTTTTTGAATATGTTGGTTATCATGTGTATACATTAGGGAATTAGAAATCCTATGTTATATGCATAAATATGTGATTAATAGGATGGTTTAGTTTTTGGACAGTTGACTTTTAAAAGTCAAACATCTAAAAATGAAGAATTTGACTTGTGTGGTAAATGACCCATATTATGTAAATACCATGTTGTGAAATGACTAACTAGTCATCTTATGAATGTAGAACATGGTAATGTTGGTTGTTGACAAGCTAGGTGGAAAGCTTAGAAGCTAAAATGGTTAAACGAAGAAAATGGCAATGGAACTCAAGTCGGCTCCCAAGTAAGTTATCTTGCACCTTAAGTTGTAAATGTCATGTCATATGCATATTGAGATGATCCTTGTATTTAAACGATGCAATATGATGTGGAAAAGAAGTGGATGTTGAAACATACCTATGTGTTGAGTCTAAATGTGACAATAAACATATGAGAGGTATTGTTAAGTTGAAGTAACAAGTCGTATTCCAAGAGGAATACAGTAAGTTGGGTTGATAGTGGATGATAGCCCAATGGTAGTTATTACCCATCATGAATTGTGCTAATGATGTTGACATATGGATTTATAAGTAGATGTGCATATGTTGTGAAGTTGCAAGGTTTATGCAAATACATCAAACGGATGGTGTCTCTTGCATAAACTAAATTGGGGGGGGGGGGGGGGGGGGGGGAGAAAAGTTATGAAGCTTATTGTCTATTGAACTTATGAAAGAAAAACAAGGTATGTAAGGACTTTTTTTTTATCTCAAGAAAGTTTTTCATAATTGTTACAACTAGTACGAGTTGTAACATGGTTATAATACTAGTTGAATACCCAGAATGAGAAGTTGTAATTTGTCAAATAGAAGAGTGAACTAATGTGGTTTATGAATGTGGAAGCATTGTTATTTGTTAAGGGATGAAATTATATGATTCTAGACTTATAGTTGGTTTTACAAAGTTTATAATCAAACAAACGGGTCCATTGTTGAAACTTGGTAAATTTGTTGAGTTGATTTAAATTGTGGTAAATTGATCTAATGTGATGGATATACATGTTTATAAAGTGGATGCAGATGAGTTAAAATGTTTCGAGTTGAAGCCCGGACTCTTGAAAGTAATCTGGAAACGTGGAAAATGACAAAACGGGTTCCACCCAGCGCCCAGGGCACCCCAGTCTCAATGGGTTCCCCTGCGTAAGTAATTTGGCCCCTGATGTGCACCTTGTACATCGCATGGGGCACCCCTACTAAACATTTTTCATTTTTCATTTTTTTATGACGAGTTAATGTACTTCATTCTTGGTTTTCGTTTTTCATTTTTTGTTGATGACGAGTTAATGTACTTGATTCTTTCTACTTTATTCTTATAATGGATTTAGATCATGAACACAAACATGTTTATAGTATTTATGATAGGTAAAGAATAGACATGTCGGGTCTTGTTCAAAGCACACAAAGTTGTTGAGATCGGGTCTTCGGCTTGGATTGTACAAAAGTTGGCATAAGTGTGACAATCCGTCTTTTCATGTCCTTTCCTGACTTTAGCTGAACTTAAACTGTAATAAATATGGTATGAACTTTATGTGTTGACTGTGTTGACCTTAGCTAATTAGGGTTTTGTATAATCATCACTATACGAGCATGCACGTAAGTTTAAACGTTTGATAATGATTTTATGTAAATCATTAGTTATGATTTTATGTGATATATTTAGGAAAATTGGAATTAAATAATCCAAGTTATTGGGTATTGGCGGATAATAATCCGAGTTCCAATATTGGCCTACAATAATCCCAATTATTTGGGTCTTGGAATTCATTGGGCCGCCGTTAATTTTTCACTAACTCCGCTAGTACTTGCTGACGTGGCAGGTGATGTGACATCATTTTTGCTGACGTGGCAGGTGATGTGGCATCATACTTGCTGACGTGGCATGTGCCACGTCAGCACACAACTAACGGAGTTAGTGAAAAATTAACGGCGGCCCAATGAATTCCAAGACCCAAATAATTGGGATTATTGTAGGCCAATATTGGAACTCGGATTATTATCCGCCAATACCCAATAACTTGGATTATTTAATTCCAATTTTCCATATATTTATATATAAATTCACACGTTATTCGGTTGTCATTTTATGTGACAATTGGAATTATGATTTCATGTGATATATTTATATAGAAATTCACACGTTATTTGGTGATTTTATGTGAGAAATTAATGTTTATATTTCATAAACGTCACAAGTTAAATACGTTTTGACATATGCACGTTTAATCATCGTCCAAGTATCTTCGTTAACTCCGTTAAAGAATTCGTTAGCGATTTTAAACTTTAAGGGACCTATTCTAATTTCTTAAACTTGCTATATTTAATAAAACCTACAACTGCAATTATCAGAAACTATGTTCTTATTATGTTAAACCTGGAGGGACCATTCTTGCCAAGTCCTTAAACTCGGTTTAGTAAACTATTTGTAACGTACGACTTTTCACCTCCATTAACCGTCCATCGTAAAGGCACTGGCCGGTTACAATTGCTCGATCAGTCATTGAAGCCTTTAATCCAACCATCACTCAGATTTCAGCCTCATTATTTGATCTTCTCACCCTCTCGAACTTTTCTCTATCAATTTCTCTCGGAACCGTCGAAGAAAAATCCACCGGAAATAAATCCGGCGATCTATTAACACCCCGTCGCCACAGCTGACCATCGGAGACCGCCGCAAAGCCTCCAAAACTTCCCGTTCGAGCACCACAGTTCATTCCAGTCCATCTCCGACATCGTGTTCCGAGTTGCATACGGGTTGGGTTCGAGTTGCGGTTTGAGTTCGTCATCACCGTCTCGCGCTTCGTTGATTTATTTTGCATTCAAGGTACTTCTAAACTCGTTTGTAATCAATTTGTAACGATCGTGAGTCACTGTTTTAAGATTTTGTTTAAAACTTGTCAGCATCCATGGAGATCGGGTTCCTATGGTTTTATTTTAAGGTGAAGATACCCGGCCCAAAATTGTTATGTATTTTATTAGTCGGCTTGAAACCAAGATGTGAGGTTGACCGAATGGTTGGGGTGGTGGCACGCAAACTCGAAGGTCGCGGGTTTGAAACCCTGCTCCCTACAATATTTATTTTAATTCTCAAAAATCCCATTTTTACAACAGTGTGTATTCAAAAGATTTTCTAAACGAACTTTTAACAAATCTAGCCGTTGACCCAGTGGTTGAGGTGCTGGTTAGTGTTTAGAGGTAACGGGTTCGAATCCGGCGACCACCATATTCACTATTCTTATTTTTTTGCCTTTTAATTTTGAGCATTATACTCTCTAGACCTTCTACCAAATGGTTTTTAGTCGTATTTTTTTAACCCATGGAACCCTCGTAGGCATAGTCATTTTGCTCGTTACACCGATATTTATACAACACAAGTTTTGTAAACAAAAATACGTATATATGTATATATATTAGTCGTAGAATTCGAAACAGATTATATATCTAAATATAAGTGGAGAAGTTTGGAAAATATATTTATATACAAGTATTGGTGGTTATAAACCAAGAGTTTTTGTAAGCTATATATCATGGAAAATGTATATCTGAATAGTACGTTTATCGTTGTTACAAAATTAATAATATTTAAACGTCGGATATATGTATATATAAATGTATACATATTTTACTTCTTGATTTTATAAAGACATAATTCTATATTCGGTAATGTATATATTTAAAGATATGTATACCTTTTATTATTCGATTTCATGAATGAATATTATTGTTTAATAATATACTTTTCATCGATTCCTGTAATCGTCATGTTCTTGGCTGTGTGCCACCTTGGACTCATTTCGAATTTAGTAATCTTCGTCACGTCATGTTATGACATCATTCATTTATTTTACTGTCGGTCTAAACTTGGTCGTGGTCGGTTGAACACACACTTATGTATATATGCTCGTTAGGTGTTTGGTAGATTACGCAAGACCTGTTACTTGTACTTGCTTATGGTTACTTATCTGGAATTGTTGTGCACCCAAAGGTGAGTTTTACGGCCCCATTTTACTGCTTTAAATCTTGTTGGGGGAGATTAACATGCATGAACTATACAACTGAGATAATTAGACTTTTATATATCACTTGAAGTACTTGAAGCACACGATACAACAAAGTCCTTCTTATGGTACCGTTAGTATTAATGACAATAGCAGGAAATATATTGTAGTACTACTAGGTCTGATAAGCCCCACCCGGGTCAGTCGCGCTGACACGATTGGATATCGAACGGGTGTTATATTCGTCCTAAACACAACAAAGCAAACTATATACAACTGTTAGCTTCGGTGACCATCAACTTGTGAAGTTTCATGTATATTGCCTAGCTAGCTATTTGATATATATATATTAGTGATTATGATCTTATAACTTGACTGTTGTTGAACAGTCAATCTTAAACTCAACTTGACTGTTGTTGTATAACCAAACTTAAACTCAACTTGAACTGTTTTTGAACTGATAAACCTGTTAACTCACCAACCTTTGTGTTAACACTTTTTAGTATGTTATTTCTCAGGTTGCGGATGTTCGAGTATCACGAGTACGCATGCATGAGTCCTTGAAACACTTTTAGTGTCTATAGATAAGTCATGTCACTTTAGGTGACACTATTTTTACATAAATACTTTTATTGTATTTCCACTTCCGCATTTGTAAAACTATGAATTTATATTTTAATGAAATATGAAACGTTTTTAATTAATTATTGGTCGTTTGGTGTAACTAATGGACTGCGATCCTGGTTTGTCACGCTCCCTGCGGTGGTATTCCGCGCGAGGATTTTTGGGGGTGTGACAGATTGGTATCAGAGCCGTTAGTTGCAGCGACCTAAGATTCGTCTTAGACTGTAACTGTTTTGCATTAGTTACACTTAAACATTTTTCTCATGCGTCGTGATACTCACTCCTGCACGCACCTGGTTTTCAATAAGTCGTTTACATCATCCAAACCCTTTATACTCATTGCGAGAAGCCGGTTAGACCTGAGACATTTCCTTAACCTCTCTGAGTCGTGTACCTCTTGGTTCACATCCATGGACGGGAAGACGTCGAATCAGATCAGAGAATCAATTATTCACTCTTGACAAGTCGTTTGCTGCTCGGGGTCATTCTTGACTGAGAGACTGGGCGAGTACCCAGACATTGGGCGAGTGCTTACTTAGGAATGTGGTGTGATACCTCTTCCTGTTCTTAAACCTTTTTCTCCTAGTGTGTGAGATTCTTGTTGAAGCTGACTTACCTTCATCGCTGAACTCTCAGGTTCAAGGAATGTAATCATGATGTGCTAATAGTGCGATCATACAACTTTCTATGGCAGCAACATTGTGTGAATTAAAGAGTTTGCCCATGGGGTACTTATATCTGCCTCTGTTACCCTGATCGTTTTCACATTTGCCTTGATTTTTTAAGATCCCCCTTTCCTCATTTCTATCGCGTTGTGCGTCGAGATAACACAACCTGGGAACAACTCTTATAACCTCAACGGTACCTGATGTGGGTCAACTAAAGTTTTCTCTTTATGTACCAGATTGTGATCAAGTCGGTATGCGTGATAAATTCTATTCAAATCCTATTAAGCTAAATTTCTGGCCGACTCACTTCGGGTGGGTCATTCCAATTGAAGCGAGCATTTTATTCTTGAAACTTGTCTCTTTAACGAATTCTGGGCAAGTAACCTTGGATTAGTGACCACATTCTTCATACCCACTCCGAGGATATCTCATTTGTACTCTACCATACCTGGTAGCTGAAGTAAGAGGAACTATGGTGACCATATATGGTAAATTACAGTTACGGGTGCACACGTAAATGTAATTTGCAGTGTATAGAAATCCTGGAGAATCCTACTAGGCAAGCTAATGGTCGTAATTGGGAGTAGATTCTGTAATTTTTTTTTCTTTCTCGTGGGGCTGAATGTTGAGCATGTTAAAATTCGACTGGATGATCGAAGTCATATATCTTGTAAACGCTATCGCGCATGATCCCATCTCATATATCACTACGTCAAAATTCACCTTTGGCCACGGAAAAAAATCGTGACCAAAGGTGTTTGGTCACATTTTTTTTCCATTCCAATCAACACCAAAGGTCCCATCACCTTATGTATCCTACGGCCACATTACAATATCAGTGGCTGAAGCCACCTAGAAGCGTGGCTAAAGGGTACCAATATTTGTTGTTGTAATCAAACAATTCTTCCGAAAAGCGTGGCCAAAGGGTCCCAACAACCACATGTGTTTGTTTAACGTGGCCTTTGGTATTATTATATGGTCACGTATATTTGTGTTTTAGCCACATATGTTATAAAAAACGTGGCCAAATGGGTTGCTGAAATTATAATTTTTGTCCCAATACGCGTGGCCAAAGGGTGGCAACCGCCACGTTAAAATATGAATAGCGTGGCCTTTGGTATTATATGGTCACGTATATTTGTCTTTTAGCCACATATGATATGAAAAAACGTGGCCAAATGGGTTGCTGAAATCATACATCTTGTCCCAATACGCGTGGCCAAAGGGTGGCAACGACCACATTAAAATATAAAAAGCGTGGCCTTTGGTATTATATGGTCACGTATATTTGTGTTTTAGCCACATATATTTGAAAAAAAAAGTGGCCAAAGGGTAGTTGAAATCAGATATTTTGTCCCAATACGCGTGGCCAAATGGTGGCAACGGCCACGTTAAAATATAAAAAGTGTGGCCTTTGGTATTATATGGTCACGTATATTTGTGTTTTAGCCACATATATTTGAAAAAAAAAGTGGCCAAAGGGTTGTTTAAATCATACATTTTATCCCAACACGCGTGGCCAAAGGATGGCAACGGCCACGTTAAAATATAAAAAGTGTGGCCTTTGGTATTATATGGTCACGTATATTTGTATTTTAGCCACATATATTTGGATCAAAAAAAAGTGGCCAAAGGGTAGTTGAAATCAGATATTTTGTCCCAATACGCGTGGCCAAAGGGTGGCAACCGCCACGTTAAAATATAAAAAGTGTGGCCTTTGGTATTATATGGTCACGTATATTTGTCTTTTAGCCACATATATTTGGAAAAAAAAAGTGGCCAAAGGGTAGTTGAAATCAGATTTTTTTGTCCCAATACGCGTGGCCAAAGGGTGGCAATGGCCACGATAAAATATAAAAAGTGTGGCCTTTGGTATTATATGGTCACGTATATTTGTGTTTTAGCCACATATATTTGGGAAGAACAAAAAGTAACCAAAAGGTTGTTGAAATCAGATGGGTCCTTGCTATACGCGTGGCCAATTTAAAAGCTATTACAAATTATTAATTACAAATCAAATAAAATTCAATTACAAGTCAAATACAAATGAAATACAAATAAAAAATTAAAGAAAATTACACTGCATACAAGCATTATTCTCAATCTAATTTTCAATCCGGGAGGCAACAACACTACCACGTGGTCTTCATCTTCAACTGTCCAGATTTGAGCTTAATTAGGACCATTTTTTCTTGTATTCCTTCCTATACCAAAACATATAATTGATAATTAGGTTATGGAAATTGATCATAATATATATAGCAATTTTGAAATACTTACCACCATGATAGATATGGACTGAGGAGTGCCATTTTATTGCAAGTAGTATGGGTCATCAGGTCCTACAATTCAATTGATTTCCAGATGAACATTAGATATCCAGATGAACTTAATACATCCGGATGAACATCACATTAAGTTCCGGATCAACTTCAAAGTCAGTTGAACTTTGTTTGGTACACATCTCACCATTTGTTCCAACAATCCCTAGCTGGCCCAAGTGTTTGAGGTACCAAATAACATTTAAAATGGGACTACATGACATTACCAAACAGATTACTGTGAAACTATAGAACGGAATGAAACTTGACTGGCAAATATTTACCTTTTTCTTTTCAACCGCTTCAGACGAGGTTGATCGACCACCGATTTCACGCCCTACAGTTCAATTAATTACTTTATGTAAATGAGCAATCAAACCGATAATGAGTTTGACAAATACTAACCGTTGTGTGTATGTCAGCATGATTAGTGCTGTGGCTAGATCCAACAAAAATCTCCTTAGAATTTACCTAGAACAATGTTTTTGAATTGGTAAAAAGTTAGAGCAGAATAATGACGCGGACCTATCATGAAAGTATTTATTCTGTTTTTTTAATCTAACATAAGTTGTTCCAGTTTTATTCATACAGATTATGTATATACTCTATTTTTTTCATATTAACATACATTTTCAATGAATCATAGCAGGGCCCCATTTAACTCATAACTTTGTTCTTACATGGGGTATATATTCTTATGTACCAGGAACTTGCATCTATTTGTGTTCTTCAGGAACAAGAGTTCATCCGGATTGTGTTCTTCATGAACAAGAGTGTATGTTATTATAAGGTACTTGAGAATAGTATGATTAAGTTGTGATGTAAAGAATTCACCTCTGTAGATGCCGGAGCATTAAGTTGGTGTGGTAACGGTGGTCCAAGTGCAGATAGATGATCTATAAGTAGATCAAGTTTTTTCTCCGATTCTTCAAACTTCAAGAAGAGGGCCTTAACTTGTTCATTTGTTGCATCCCGAAGAAGTCTCTCCTCTTTAAGTTCGAACTCAAGTTTTTCCAATTCACCATTAGTGTTGTTGGATCGATCCTTGAATTTTGTACAATTAACAGAATGTAGTTAGATGCTTTTTAACAAAGTACATAAATAGGAAAGCATGCAGACCCTGTTGATTCATTATCTCTTAATTAGTTCTTAATTATTAATATATCACATAAAGACCCTATTGATTAATTATTTGATATGTTATACACAAATTTAACGACATCTAAAGGGAAGAGTGGAACACATCATGTCTTCAGTGGATATAAACAAACAGTTCACCATTTCTAGCAAAGTAGCAGATGCATGACATCAACATTCTTCTATTCTTCTACAGGGGATTTAAACTACAATTTCTTTATTTTGTACCCCTCTAACATGAACATACAAAAAATGTTGGAAACATTCCTATATATGTCCTCTAAGATCATTTCCTAGTAATGACCAGAGTGACATAAATTAGTTGTTAATTATTAATATATCACATAAAGACCCTATTGATTAATTATTTGATATGTTATACACAAATTTAACGACATCTAAAGGAAAGAGTGGAACACATCATGTCTTTAGTGGATATAAACAAACAGTTCACCATTTCTAGCAAAGTAGCAGATGCATGACATCAACATTCTTCTATTCTTCTACAGGGGATTTAAACTACAATTCCTTTATTTTGTACCCCTCTAACATGAACATACAAAAAATCTTGGAAACATTCCTATATATGTCCTCTAAGATCATTTCCTAGTAATGACCAGAGTAACATTAGTTGTTAATTATTAATATATCACATAAAGACCCTATTGATTAATTATTTGATATGTTATACACAAATTTAACGACATCTAAAGGAAAGAGTGGAACACATCATGTCTTCAGTGGATATAAACAAACAGTTCACCATTTCTAGCAAAGTAGCAGATGCATGATATCAACATTCTTTTATTCTTCTACAGGGGA
>JBCNJP010000006.1:2173796-2194022 GCA_039602395.1 Deinandra increscens subsp. villosa | reverse complement strand
ACAAAGGCTCTGATTGAAGCCTCTTCCACCAAAGTTTATAACATACAACTTCACACCCTTTGTACCACAACCTAGAATTGAACATACTCTTCCATCTCCATATCCTCATGATCACCTAAACAAACCACTAAAACCCTCATCTCCACCCAAATCACCAGAAAAACCACCCATTCCTCTTTCCTTTTCTAGAAGAAAGAAAACCATGGATGCTAGAAAGGGTTATGTAGCTAAGAGGAAGAAGATAGTAGTGAGTGAATCTGAAGAGGAGTCTGAACCTTCAGATCCTCCCAGCCCACATGTTGATTTCACTCATCCTTGCATTCTAAGGATTGAATTACACGAGAGTGAAAACATGCACTACTTCTTCATGAGTCAATGGTGAAGTAAGGAAGAAACAGAATTTAAGAATGGATGATTGGGATAAATTGCATCAGATGGATATCATGACCATAATGGGAACTCCCAACTATATGGTATGTTAGTATATATGTTGGCATTTTGATATGGTGGGATGAGATGATTTATAAACAGGATAAATTTTACTTCTTTAGTAAATTGGAAGAAGAGAAAACCGGATGAACTACAATTCCTCAGGAAGAAGAGTTCATGAGGATTGAGAGAATATGAACTAGAGTTCTTCAGGATGAACCGGATAAACTAGAGTTCTAAAGTTCTTCAGGATGGTTAACCAGTTTTCTTCTATTATAATAACATACACATTTTCAATGAATCATAGCAGACTCCATTTTACTCATAACTGTGATCTTACATGAAGTATATATTCATATGTTATGTTAGTATATGTTGGCATTTTGATATGGTGGGATGAGATGATTTATAAGCAGGATAAATTTTACTTCTAAAATAGAGTTCTAAAGTTCTCTAGGATGGTTAACCAGTTCACAATAAAATAAAAATCACATCAGTTCACAATAAAATCTATTTGCAACAATCAAATTTAGAATAAAATCAACTTTAATGATTGAGATAAAATCTATCTATATAATTAATGGGGTTAACCAAAACAAAACATGAGGAAGAGTTAACAAAAACTTTATATATATATATATATATATATATATATATATATATATATATATATTGATCTCTATACAAAGATTTTCATCAGATCCTATACAAAAATCTATCTAACTAGCTAAGACCTAGCATCCGACATATAGTCTTCAACATCAAAGAAGCTGCTGCTACTGCTGCTGCTGCTGCTGTCATCAAGAAACAACTTTTGACCAGGCGGCAATCTCGGTCCCAACTCGGAGGTGTAGGTGGAATCCCTGTTCCGGATTAAATACACATCCAGCTCTCTCTCCCCCTCTGGTCCCTGGAGATGAAGTCTCATATCCCCTACAACTTCGACAGTGATGAAATCCGCGTACTCAAGCCCGTATTTGATGGACAGAGGTGTGATCCTCTAGTAAATGAGGAAATAGCCAATCGATGTGTGGTTTAGGTATTGCACCATTTGATCCAGATCATGACAATCAAATGTGCGAATGTCGACATAATCTACCTTTCCCTTCCACACATTCTGGCCGGCGGCATTCCGGTGGAAATTGCCACAGTGATGGATCTTGAGGGTGAACCTCCGATCACCTGTAAAAAACCCAAATGCAGAGTAGAGAGTAAGTAACTAAAAAACATAAAACCCTAAAGAAAAACCGTATACATATCGATTCTATGGATGAGACAGAAGTTTTGTCATTGAATCATGTTGAATGATTACATAACGAAGGAGTATACAACAATTAAGCTCTGGGGGAGGTTGGACAGAACCTCCCCTCTCAACACACAGATACAAGACAAAAACTTACAAAGAAATACAAAGACGAAACTATTTATACTTCTTCATTCTGTCCGAACTGGGTAACCTCCGAACCTGCTCCGAGCTTCCTCCGAACTTGGAGTTCGGACCACCTTCGGACAACTCCGAATCTGGAGTTCGGCTGAGGTTCGGACCTCAGTTCATGTTTCCGACAAATCAGTCTGTTTGACAATTCAAACAGTAACGGCCACACAAGGTTCATGCATCAACAAATTCCCCCTTGGACGTTACTGTCGAATCCAGAAAATGATCTTCAAGCAATCTTCAGTCAGCTTGCTGCAGACACCTCTATCTTTAGCTAACTCCCCTTGACCGAATCATCAGGTATGCAGGAAACAATTCGAATCTTGTACAATCTCCATAACCAATAAAATTCCCCCTAGCTTCAAGTACAACCATCCAATTGGAACCGGCATGTATGATAATGGTTCACTTCATAAGTTGTATCCGGAAATTGTAAAGACACACGAACATCACTGCATCTTGATAATAATCTTCAATCTTCACCGAATTGTAACACATTCTGGTCTTTATGAAAACAGACACGATCAGCATCTTCAATCACGGAAATTCCCCCTCAGCATCAAATCCATCCCAATATATTACTCCGGTAAACGTATATCTCGTTGCAGACTGGAATCTGACCAAGTCTTTCGACAACTCAAGAAAGTATCGGGCATATGACAGAAAGTTCCAAACCATAATTGAAAACTTTGACATATCGGTTCGCACGAACATCAGAATATACCACATTTCCATGAAGATCAAAAACCACCATCATCCCTGAACTGATTGCTTTTGAATATTCACTTTTTCAATTATGAAACTTTGAAAGTTTTTAGGGTCCCCAATTTCCCCCTAAATAAGTGACATATTCAAATCTTCAATTTCTTATGATTCCAACCCCGCATTCTTGTAGTGGAATGATAAACTCAAGTGGCCCGCAACGGAATCTTTAATCTCATTAATCTTCAGTTTGTGTAGAAAGATAATCTCCGACAAACGTTCCCAAGTAATCATAACCATGTCTCCGAATCTCTGTCCATCATCAGAAAACATGTATTCTTGAATCTCTGTCCATCATCAAGAACAATGACTACCCACAAACTTATTTCTTGAAATTCGATCACTAACTCGTAACAAGTATCAGAATCTGGATTTTCTTCAAATATAACACCCCACAGCTACCGAATCAAGGGTAAACTCGATAACTGATCCGCTTCTGTAAAATTCCCACCTAACGGGGGTTCGGGGGCAGCGCCCCTGAGAAGCGGGGTCCCAGACGGGGCAGGGCAGAGCCCCTGGCGGGCGTGCTTCATCAAAAATGCATCCGAGCTCGTCCGAACCTTGTCCGATCTACCTCCGAACCCGATCCTCCGAACCCTCTCCGAACTGACCTTCGGACCTAGTCCGAACCTGACCTTCGGAACCTCTCCGAACCTGACCTTCGGACGTCCGAACCTGGAGTTCGGAGCGGTTATTTTTCAGATCTGTTCTTCGGCCGAACGTTGTCCGAACTCGAACTGGAAATTTTTGAAATCGAACCAGACTCAGAATTTGATCGAATTTGAACATCCAGATGCTTCTGTTAGGTAAAAACATGACTCAGAAAGACTCGATTGATTAAAAACCAATCAGAAACACTTCCAATCACCCCTAACCGAAGGTTTAACGTCTCGAAATGAAGAAAAACGATAGATTTCGACCATAGAAAGAGCCAACAGCTCTGATACCAACTGAAAAACCGTATACGGATCGATTCTATGGATGAGACGGAAGTTTTGTCATTGAATCATGTTGAATGATTACATAACGAAGGAGTATACAACAATTAAGCTCTGGGGGAGGTTGGACAGAACCTCCCCTCTCAACACACAGATACAAGACAGAAACTTACAAAGAAATACAAAGACGAAACTATTTATACTTCTTCATTCTGTCCGAACTGGGTAACCTCCGAACCTGCTCCGAGCTTCCTCCGAACTTGGAGTTCGGACCACCTTCGGACAACTCCGAATCTGGAGTTCGGCTGAGGTTCGGACCTCAGTTCATGTTTCCGACAAATCAGTCTGTTTGACAATTCGAACAGTAACGGCCACACAAGGTTCATGCATCAACAAATTCCCCCTTGGACGTTACTGTCGAATCCAGACAATGATCTTCTAGCAATCTTCAGTCAGCTTGCTGCAGACACCTCTATCTTTAGCAAACTCCCCTTGACCGAATCATCAGGTATGCAGGAAACAATTCGAATCTTGTACAATCTCCACAACCAATAAAATTCCCCCTAGCTTCAAGCACAACCATCCAATTGGAACCGGCATGTATGATAATGGTTCACTTCATAAGTTGTATCCGGAAATTGTAAAGACACACGAACATCACTGCATCTTGATAATAATCTTCAATCTTCACCGAATTGTAACACATTCTGATCTTTATGAAAACAGACACGATCAGCATCTTCAATCACGGAAATTCCCCCTCAGCATCAAATCCATCCCAATATATTACTCCGGTAAACGTATATCTCGTTGCAGACTGGAATCTGACCAAGTCTTTCGACAACTCAAGAAAGTATCGGGCATATGACAGAAAGTTCCAAACCATAATTGAAAACTTTGACATATCGGTTCGCACGAACATCAGAATATACCACATTTCCATGAAGATCAAAAACCACCATCATCCCTGAACTGATTGCTTTTGAATATTCACTTTTTCAATTATGAAACTTTGAAAGTTTTTAGGGTCCCCAATTTCCCCCTAAACAAGTGACATATTCAAATCTTCAATTTCTTATGATTCCAACCCCCGCATTCTTGTAGTGGAATGATAAACTCAAGTGGCCCGAAACGGAATCTTTAATCTCATTAATCTTCAGTTTGTGTAGAAAGATAATCTCCGACTAGGGGTGTTCATCGGATCGGATTTCGGTTTATTCGGTTTATTCGGTTCGGTTTAATCGGATTGGAATTTTTTTTGTCGAGATCCGAATCCGAACCGATCCGAATAAGACACTAGTCTGAACCGATCCGAACCGATCCGAATCTAAATCGGATCAAATCCAATCCGAACCGAATAAACCGAATCCGATCCGAATAATCCGAATAAATCGAATTCGGTTTTCAATCACGAAAATAAAACAATTAAAAAACATATTTTCTAACATGTCCTCAAAACAAGAGTTCACATTCACAATAAAAACACACAAATAGAAAAAAAAAACTTAAAATGGATAATAGAAAAACATATATATTTATATATAATATAAATATAAACTATATTTCAATTAATTAATCGGATATCCGAATAATCCGAATAAACCGAATAATCCGAATAAAATTTTTAGTCATATCCGAATCCGATCCGAAATCCGAATAAATAATTTCGGTTCGGTTTAAAATCCGATCCGAAATCCGAATAAGGATTTCGGTTCGGTTTTTTCGGTTTCGGATGCGATTTGGATTTCGGTTTTATTCGGATTTCGGATTTTTTGAACACCCCTATCTCCGACAAACGTTCCCAAGTAATCATAACCATGTCTCCGAATCTCTGTCCAACATCAGAAAACATGTATTCTTGAATCTCTGTCCATCATCAAGAACAATGACTACCCACAAACTTATTTCTTGAAATTCGATCACTAACTCGTAACAAGTATCAGAATCTGGATTTTCTTCAAATATAACACCCCACAGCTACAGAATCTGGATTTTCTTCAAATATAACACCCCACAGCCATTGATCGATCGAAGTTTTTTTCTTGATGAACAAGACAGAAGATTTTTGTGGTGAAAAAGTGGAAATTTAATGGCCGACAGGACACGCTACCAGCTATGGTGGGAAGAAGTGGAAAGGTCAGGCCAAGATAACCGTGTATATTTTGTTACCTTTACCATCCAAATCCTGTTTTTACCGTGTCTATTTATTACCTTTAGCAACGCAAATTTTGTTTATCAATGATTTCTTATTTCTTATGTGATGCGAGTAATTAAATAAGTTCTGGTTAAAATATAACCAATTAACACTTTTGTCTCAATGGTTCTTCTTAATCTTGTAGTTTGTTCCTTTCTTTTGACTGACCCAGGTTCAAGCCTTGTTTGCTACAATTTATAATTTTTTGATTGTCTAATAGTGGATGACAGGATTTATAAACTGGATAGATTTTAATTCTTCAGTAAATTGGAACAAGAACAAAACCGTATGAACTAACAAGAACAAAACCATATGAACTAGAATTCCTCAAAAAGAAGAGTTCATCTGGAATGAGAGCAGATGAACAGAACCGGATGACATTTTTAGACAACTGTTTCACTGCCTTGGCGGACTGAGATGATTTATAATTAAACAGGATCAATTTTAGTTATTCATTAGAGAAGAAGAAGAATAGAACCGGATGAACTAGAGTTCTTCAGGATCAAGACTAATTATTCAGTAATAGAACAGGATGAACTAGAGTTCTTCAGGATGAACCGGATAAACTAGAGTTCTTCAGGATGAACTATATATACTATAAATAACCAAAGTTGTTATTTCTGTTCGTAGTCTATAGGATATTCCCATGTATTTAAACCCATTATCTAGTGAATTAAAATCATTGTGGTTGAAGACAATTCCTTATAATACACTAATATTTAGTCACACAACCTAATATATGTAGAAGACAACCGGATGAACAAGAATTCTTCAGGAAGAAGAGTCAAAAGACACATCGGATGCATAACACATAAACAATTAATTATATATATAATCCAAAAGATGTGATATCAGTTAATTAATTACAAATATATATAATAAAAAAACAACATAAACTTAAAACATGCTCCCACTAGAGAAATTGTCTGAATCGTCATATCGGCCTGTTCTCCATGGGTAGCTACCTTCAGAGGGAGGAGGAGGAGGAGGAGGAAGACACCTTCACATCTCCATCGAGGTAGATGGATATGACCTCCTCGTCCATGACGTGCAGGGCCAAGGCCCTAACATCCCTCGGATCATCAGTGAATGGAACCAGTCCAAAATCCAGAGACAACCCTGGGATCCTCAGGTAGGGGTCGAAATCGTTCAAGTCATAACCTAGGTCAGACACCATTTGACCTAGGTCATCGAACGAGAAGGAGTTAATGTCCACCTCGTCGAAGTAGCGAACCCTCCCATCGATGTATTGTATCCGACCATTAAGGCTCGCAAAATACCCTAGGTGATAGATCACCAAAGTAAACAGACTAAAATCTTCTTCCCCTGTTCAAGAAAAATAACCAAATCAGAGACGCGAATTCCACATTAAAGCATTTGAATTTCAGTCATTTAGATGATTACTCACCGTATTCGGGGCTATCTTCCACATTCAGAGGACGCAAATGCCACATTTTCAGAGAATGGTGATAAACCAAAAAACAGAGAGCTGAGAGAGCTAACGGCGTATATGGTGATGATCGACAATTAATTAATTAATGATATGATTTATATCCGAAACTCGAGGTGGTAGATAAAGATTTGACCTCTAGTAATGATGTATATCCGCCGTCGCCACAGATAATTAACTAATTAAAATTGGCTACTATTTAGTCACGGTTAATATATGTGGCCATATGTAATAGATTTTTGTCACTCACAACCTACTATTTAGTCACACAACCTAATAACAGTGACCATATGTACTAGTTTTTAGCCACATAACTAAGTAAAAAGTGTGGCCATTGCTCACATTTAGCCACGCATAATATATAATTAATAGTTTTGTTTTTTTTATTTTACTAAGTAATAAAATCTACTCTTCCGTCACACAACATTATTTAAACGTGGCCATACATTCCTTTTTGGTCACACGAATTAAAAATCATAAAAATTTCGTGGCCGTTTGGTGCATTTCGCCACTCTTTATTAAGCGTGACAAATAAGTGCCACATGTTTTTGTAAAACAGTGGCTAAAGCCACTGCTGCACCTGATTGTTGTTGTCACATAAACAAAAAAATACGTGGCTAAAAGGGGTCCAAAGGCTATATATTTGGCCACGGGTACAAAATATGTGTGGCTAAAACTAGTATTTCTTACCTTTGGCCACGTTTTTTATAAAACAGTGGCTATGCGTAAAAATAAAACCGTGGCCAAAGCCACTTTTTGACGTAGTGTATATACATATTCTAATCCATTCGTGAACCCTTTGATACCTATTACAAATGCTAGTCCTGAAGGGGCACTGTATTTCAATGGCAAGTATTTCTTAACTGCGAACACTCTCGACAAAACCTTCGACTGGTCTGAACTAATCTTGAATCATAATTCTACCCTCGCGACTTTACCTACCATACCAATCCTTGAAACTTTATGATTATGAGACAACTTGTATATACATTCACCGAATGTATCCCAAGACAACAATGGATAAACGAACTGGATCAAGCATATACCGCGAGCATTGGAGCATAGTTCTTGGCTAAAAAAAACTATTGTGAACTTTCCCTATGAATATTCATATTTCTTGATTTTCTTGTGCTAACCAAAACTTGTTGCCAGCAACATCGTCACGATTGTACAAACTGCCTATCTCACTGCAAACATATTTCTCTATAATAAAGGTAATGATAGTGAAGAGTCTTCCTAGTTTCAACTGATGACTTCCAATTTTAACGTAATGACTATTCTGACTGACCTTTTGAACTTGTGTAATTAACTTCTGTCTGCATGATTCGAACCTTTAATGATTTAACAACCAACGCTTTCTGATTCTCGCGCTTTTGTAATCCCTTATTTCTTGGATGAGCTTTCAAGCTTTGAACTGGAAGGTGTTACACTTTTTGTTAACTTTCCTACTAGTTAAACACCATTGATGATGAGACTACCTTGTACCTCAATCGCAGTAACAATAAAAATCTTTTTATGGAAACTCTATTTACACCCATTGAGCATGGACATCTTATTATCGGTAACTAATTGTACTATCAACCTGTATTATCCCCTCTTACCCATCGAGTACACCAAGATATCCATGCATTTGTATACTTATTAACGCTTCTGTCATAGCGGCTGTCGATAAATTCTCGATACACGAATCCTCATCGTCCTTTTCATAAAACTTCCATTGATGAACCCCCAGCTTGAACTTAAACCTTGTGGCCTGTTTAAATTATAATCGTCTTGAAATCTTACCCATTTGTTTTCATAACGTATTGAGGTTTTAATCTCTCATCCCCTTTACATTCAAGCATACGGGAGAAACTTGACGTCCTCTAGTTTCCGAAAAAAAGAATCCAATGTGGTGTAATGGTGGGTAGCTGGTAAGCCTTCAAGGTGCTGGTAGTGTGGTGGGTTAGCTGCGGTACACCCTATATATAAACATTAGTGGCACGTTGAATGCGAGACTAGTACCACACAAAGGGTTGACTTTAGAGTCATACACAAGAGCCTCATCTTAAGAAACTTCATCTAACGGGACTATGTCCTCGACAAAACTGCTTAATACTACTTTCTCCGAGATTATAGATATCCCTTATGTATTTCTACCAAAAGAGACGTACCCGAAATAATCAAATTCCATGCTTTTAGAAAACTCTCCTACGTGTGTTCTGACTCAGATGAACACCAACGCTTTACTAACCTGGGATTTTTCCTCTTATGAATGAAAAAAAAACTGCATGATCGAATGAACAACTTCAACTTTTAGCAGCACGTGCTAAGAAGTAGATCGACTGTCATTTAAGGGACACTACTTTTGGGTCGACTGTCTTGTTTTTATAAATCTCTGGCATTCACAGAGGTGATAACCCTGATCCTTTTCTATAGAACACCCGATTTGATTTTTTTTTCATCCGCTGTAAACTTGCACTAAACCTAAGCAAAAATGCATACATACAGGTAACCCAAGTCAAACCCACTTTTGAACATCCTGACGTTTTGTGTTTCTAAGACACTCTTTTATTGCACTCTTGTACATTAGGTTATTTTCGAAAACCATGAAAACAATATCCTGACAAGGAAGGAAGCATGACGCGTTAAGCACAAGAACACCGAGGAGATTGGGCATTCTGGCGAGCATAATTAATGAAGATCCCCCCCTCTAATGAAAAGATTGCTCCATTAAACTGTGTAACCGTTGATACGTTCATCTTCATATCTATTTGCGTGATTTCCTTGCCAAAACCTATCGAGCATGGCATATATTTCTCTCTGAATTTTGTACCCTATTAGGTCGTTTACATCTTTTTTGCTGGTATCTTCACCGATGCCATTTTAAAATCACATGTCATTCTTGGAATGTGTAGTTGCGACTATCATAGGCTTGTTATCCCATTACTTATTAGAATTCACGAACTAAGCCGTTGGCGCTTTTCATCTTAATACGCTACTCACATGCTTGATGCCATGCGTATTCCTGCAGACTACTTTTCGATATTCGGTACCCCATAGTTTACACTTTTACTTTGTTGGATCTTCACTCCAAATTTTTGAATTCTTTAGCAAGGTAATGTGCATGATGATATGTTGTATGATACTAAACTCCAACTTGAATTTGAACCTAATTGTCTATGTTATTTCTTGAATGATCTTTAACAGAATTGAGTAATTCTTTTCTAAAACAAACTGCTACGTGTGTTGTCAGCTATGTCTTAGTATGTGAGAAACTGTTGAACCATTTTAACCATAATAAGTTTTTTGTTTTCTTTTGACCTTTTCATGAGAAATGTATACAAAACATATGTGTTTATGCATGCTAAATTTGAGAATCTAACCGTATATTTAGGGTACAAAACTGATTAATTATTCAAGTGCTGGTTTATACATGAGTTGTGTAGAATTGCATGATTAGTTATGTATATGAAACGTGTTAGGAACCAGAAAATGACATGTTGTGAATATATTAACTTGATTGAGTATGAAAACCATACACCATACAAGGTCCCAAGTCTCCTACTTCGGTGGGAATGACAAGTCTGTGCGAAGTTGCCCCGTTAACTTTGCACCGTATCGGTTGTGTTGGTTAGTTTATGAACTTATATGCTAGAGACATGCCATGTTAGGGTCGTATGCTAGTATATAAGGTGTTGGGATAATTGTATGCGTTGTATGGTAAAACCTTTATGATAGATTGTATGCTAGTATGAGTTAACCAAATCAATCATTAATACAAGCCTTTATAGAGACTCAAATGCTATCTGAACCGTTATTGCATGGAATGTAATTTTCAATGTTATTATGAATCATGTGAAACTTAATTGGTCATAAAGTATTAAATCAATCAATGGGTCTTCATGTTAATTTGATCAACCTTGTGTAATTCTATGATAATTTCTATTTGGTAGGTAAGATTAGACATTTACGTTTTCGTTAGACAAGGGGTTTATTAAACACTGACTGACTTGAGCCACACACAATTTTCTCATATTCTCAAATTATCTTCTCTCCGATTCACCTGGTTTATTGGTAAATGCGAACACCTTAACTGAAAATAGACACGTAATGGAAATCTCACTCCTAGCGTTGGATACAAAAGCTGGAGGCTACTCGGACATATTATGGACCCTTCTTCGCATAGAAATATTGGTTTCAGATACTTATGTTATCATGCCATTCTGTTCGGCCTTGGCACTCAACACGATCCCCATATTATAGTCGTTTAGATTTTCTCGTAGGAATGCTTGATCAAAGAAACCATTTTCTACACTTTTGATTTGAGTGCCCTTCGAAATACTTTAGACATTTGACATCTTCTCAACATGTTGTACGCATTCCTGGACATAACGTCCATCACTCATCTTGGAGTAGAAAACCTGGATCCTATCACTATGTTACTGTCGAGATTTATTCTTGTAAACATTGATGCTGACTTGAATTTCGAGGCGAAATTTCCTTCAAAAAGGGGATGATGTAACGACCTAGAAAAATTCTTCCTTCCTTTAACCAGCTCACTAGCCACATTATTCAATTTTCGGGACGAAAATTCTTCAACAAGGGGATACTGTGATAATCCGTCTTTTCATGTCCTTTCCTGACTTTAGCTGAACTTAAACTGTAATAAATGTGGTATGAACTTTATGTGTTGACTGTGTTGACCTTAGCTAATTAGGGTTTGTATAACCATTACTATACGAGCATGCACATAAGTTTAAACGTTTGATAATGATTTTATGTAAATCATGTGTTATGATTTTAAGTGATATATTTATATATAAATTCACACGTTATTCGGTTGTCATTTTATGTGACAATTGGAGTTATGATTTATGTGATATATTTATATAGAAATTCACACGTTATTTGGTGATTTTTTGTGACGAATCAATGTTTATATTTCATAAACGTCACACGTTAAATACGTTTTGACATATGCACGTTTATTCATCGTCCAAGTATCTTCGTTAACTCCGTTAAAGAATTCGTTAGCGATTTTAAACATTAAGGGACCTATTTTATAATTTCTTAAACTTGCTATATTTAATAAAACCTAGAGGGATTACAACTGCAATTATCAGAAACTATGTTCTTATTATGTTAAACCTGGAGGGACCATTCTTGCCAAGTCCTTAAACTCGGTTTAGTAAACTATTTGTAACGTACGACTTTTCACCTCCATTAACCGTCCATCGTAAAGGCACTGGCCGGTTACAATTGCTCGATCAGTCATTGAAGCCTTTAATCCAACCATCACTCAGACTTCAGCCTTATTATTTGATCTTCTCACCCTCTCGAACTTTTCTCTATCAATTTCTCTCGGAACCGTCAAAGAAAAATCCACTGGAAATAAATCCGGAGATCTATTAACACCCCATCGCCACAGCTGACCATCGGAGACTGCCGCAAAGCCTCCAAAACTTCCCGTTCGAGCACCACAGTTCATTCCAGTCCATCTCCGACATCGTGTTCCGAGTTGCATACGGGTTGGGTTCGAGTTGCGGTTTGAGTTCGTCATCACCGTCTCGCGCTTCGTTGATTTATTTTGCATTCAAGGTACTTCTAAACTCGTTTGTAATCAATTTGTAACGATCGTGAGTCACTGTTTTAAGATTTTGTTTAAAACTTGTCAGCATCCATGGAGATCGGGTTCCTAGGGTTTTATTTTAAGGTGAAGATACCCGGCCCAAAATTGTTATGTATTTTATTAGTCGGCTTGAAACCAAGATGTGAGGTTGACCGAATGGTTGGGGCGGTGGCTCGCAAACTCGAAGGTCGCGGGTTCGAAACCCTGCTCCGTACAATATTTATTTTAATTCTCAAAAATCCCATTTTTACAACAGTGTGTATTCAAAAGATTTTCTAAACGAACTTTTAACAAATCTAGCCGTTGACCCAGTGGTTGAGGTGCTGGTTAGTGTTTTAGAGGTAACGGGTTCGAATCCCGCGACCACCGTATTCACTATTCTTATTTTTTTGCCTTTGTTATTTTGAGCATTATACTCTCTAGACTTCTACCAAATGGTTTTTAGTCGTATTTTTTTAACCCATGAAACCCTCGTAGGCATAGTCATTTTGCTCGTTACACCGGTATTTATACAACACAAGTTTTGTAAACAAAAATACGTATATATGTATATATATTAGTCGTAGAATTCGAAACGGATTATATATCTAAATATAAGTGGAGAAGTTTGGAAAATATATTTATATACAAGTATTGGTGGTTATAAACCAAGAGTTTTTGTAAGCTATATATCATGGAAAATGCATATCTAAATAGTACGTTTATCGTTGTTACAAAATTAATAATATTTAAACGTCGGATATATGTATATATAAATGTATACATATTTTACTTCTTGATTTTATAAAGACATAATTCTATATTCGGTAATGTATATATTTAAAGATATGTATACCTTTTATTATTCGATTTCATGAATGAATATTATTGTTTAATAATATACTTTTCATCGATTCCTGTAATCGTCATGTTCTTGGCTGTGTGCCACCTTGGACTCATTTCGAATTTAGTAATCTTCGTCACGTCATGTTATGACATCATTCATTTATTTTACTGTCGGTCTAAACTTGGTCGTGGTCGGTTGAACACACACTTATGTATATATGCTCGTTAGGTGTTTGGTAGATTACGCAAGACCTGTTACTTTCTTCTTATGGTTACTTATCTGGAATTGTTGTGCACCCAAAGGTGAGTTTTACGGCCCCATTTTACTGCTTTAAATCCTGTTGGGGGAGATTAACATGCATGAACTATACAACTGAGATAATTAGACTTTTATATATCACTTGAAGTACTTGAAGCACAGATACAACAAAGTCCTTCTTATGGTACCGTTAGTATTAATGACAATAGCAGGAAATATATTGTAGTACTACTAGGTCTGATAAGCCCCACCCGGGTCAGTCGCGCTGACACGATTGGATATCGAACGGGTGTTATATTCGTCCTAAACACAACAAAGCAAACTATAAACAACTGTTAGCTTCGGTGACCATCAACGTGTGAAGTTTCATGTATAAAGCCTAGCTAGCTATTTGATATATATATTAGTCATTATGCTCTTACAACTTGACTGTTGTTGAATAGTCAATCTTAAACTCAACTTGACTGTTGCCGAACAACCAAACTTAAACTGTTTTTGAACTGATAAACCTGTGAACTCACCAACCTTTGTGTTGACACTTTTTAGCATGTTATTTCTCAGGTTACGAATGTTCGAGTATCACGAGTACGCATGCATGAGTCCTTGAAACACTTTTAGTGTCTATAGATAAGTCATGTCACTTTAGGTGTCACTGTTTTTACGTAAATACTTTTATTGTATTTCCGCTTCCGCATTTGTAAAACTCTGAATTTATATTTTAATGAAATATGAAACGTTTTTGATTAATTATTGGTCGTTTGGTGTAACTAATGGACTGCGATCCTGGTTTGTCACGCTCCCTGCAGTGGTATTCCGCACGAGCATTTTTGGGGGTTTGACAATAAGGATCACTCGTTACACTAGTGATCAAATCTTTTATATATATATATATATATATATAAATGTTGAGACCTAATAGTTCAAGTGGAGTAAAATGAGTACGTGTGTATGTTGCGTTCAACTAATAGTTGTAATATACAAGTAAGTTGGGGTCTTTTAAAGAAAAAAAATGGGACCTATTTTCTGCTAGGAACTTTTAACATGATTGGGTGATTTTAAGTTAAGGGCGTGACACTTTCACGTGTTGTTTAAGCAATTGATAAATAATAAAATATTAAAATACAGAGATATTCGGGTACTTAGAAGTTCGTGCGGACCGCAAGGGTAAGCACATGTACACTGGGGTTTCTAGCATAGCGAGGTGTGTTGCATAAATCCCAAGTGGGACCTGGCGCACTCCACTGGGCAATCCCGGAGTGAGCGTTTACTTATAGAAATGCGCGTCTTCATATTATTATGAAAAGTGTATTTTGCTTATAGAGGGCATTTTGGTTATTTTGACATTTGAAAGGGTATAGTCTTAATAATTAGATAGTTTTAGGATTTTAAAATGCAAAAATAAATATAGGAAGTGTTTATTATGTAAAACCTTACGTTAAAATACAATACGATACGCGGTTAGGTTTAACTGAGGATCATAACGGAGATAATGTCCGAGTTAACCGGAATAAAGAAATAAGGTTGTTGATACATGGTCCTTGATCGTCATGTGAAGTATCGAATACAAGACAGAACATGCAATATAGCTGAGGTCCGAACTCCTAGCGAACCTGGAGTTCGGACAGGTCCGAACATGTGGCCGAACCTCAGGTTCGGCCAGTCGTGATTTAGCTAGTATAAATATGATCTCTTGTATAGAATTGATAAGCTTCTGAGTCATATCTTTTCTGTGTACTTTGTGGTCATCTCTGTGATTAATACAAAGCATATTTGTATTTACTCTTCGTGTTTTACTCGTTTACATTGATTTCATTACGACTAAGTAGAAGATCCACAAGCTCAGGCAATTTCAAGTGGTATCAGAGCATTTGGTTTGCTCTACTAGTCGAAAATCAGTGTTTCTCGGAGTTTTGAGTTCAAATTCACAATTTTGCGAAAATGTCAATCATTTTTGAGTTTGTTTGATTGTTTTGAGTGTGTTTTTCATCAAAAATTCATTCCTGAGTTGTTTCTATCAAGTTTGCTTGAATTCCTGTCGAAAATTTCAGTCAAAAATGTTGAAAATCGAGAAAACGACGTCGAGAGAAATCTGTCTCGTCTGAGGTTCGGACAAGTTCGGCATAACCGCTCCGAACTCGAGGTTCGGACGGAGCTCGGTCATTATCTAGGTTCGGAGAGAGTTCGGTGGTCATTCGGAGCAAGTTCGGACTTATTTCTGTTTTGTTCTTCCGAAGGTCAGGTTCGGTGTACGTTCGGGGTAGCTTAAGTTCAGACGAAGTTCGGAGTGAACAGTAACCAGCTTTTCGAAAATGTCCGATTTTCAAGCGTTCGCGGCTATGCAAAATTCGGTTCAAGCTACGATGCAAACGATGATGAATTATGATAATGAAATCGGAACAAGTCAGAAAGTTCTCAAATTGCTAAAATTGGAAGATTATCATAGTTGGGTTAAACGGTTTGAATCGTATGTCGATACAAATGACATTGATATGTGGTTATCTTTCATTGAGCAATATATTTACCCTAAAGATGAAACTGGTGAACCTATTCTTCAAAGAAAAATGTCATCTGAACAAAAGAAAGCTTATCAAGCTGAGAAAAAGGCGTATGGAACTTTAACGCTGGCATTGCCTAAAGAGTTACTTCATCAATTTGCTGGTAACTACACATCTGAAAAGTCTGTGGGATGCTTTGGAAAAACGATGTGAAGGCAATGACCAATACAAGAAAAGTAGACAAAAGGTTTTGAAGAAAGAGTTTGATTGTTTTAAGCATTATCAAAATGGAACGATTCCCAATCTGATCGCAAGATTCGATCATCTGATGAGTGAAATGCGTTCGGTGAATCTTACTAAAGAAGAAGCTGATATGAAAGAAAAGATCTTGGAAGCTTTGCCTGGCATCTTCGACCATCTTCACTATAGCCTCAGCTTCAGGAGTTTGAGTTACCTGTTGAATGGTTTTAGCAATTTCAGCTTGAACAGGTTCTTCAGTTTGAATTGGCTCAATGCTCCTTAAAGCTATCAGAGTTGCTGCTATATCCTCTGCTCCTTCACTTCTTTGCTCTTTCGGTTGAATTTCCGGTTGAACACTCAGCTTAGCTACCACTTGAACTTCCGGTTGAATTTCCGGTTGAACACTCAGCTTAGCTACCACTTGAACTTCCGGTTGAAGTTCCGGTTGAACTTCCGCTTGAACAGGAATTTGACCTTCAGTCACCACCGGAGGTTGGGTGACTTCAGGTTCTTTGTCAGCAATCTCCAGCACTTCTGTACCTTCTTCTTCACCAATCAAGTTTTCGTCTCCTCCTTCAGTAAATGTAGCAACTGCAACAGTTGCAGTGCTCTCTTCAACATCAAATGCTGCCTTGCTGGTGGAGGCAATATTTCCTACCACTTGATCACTGGCTCTTTCAGCCGGAAAAATGACATCTTTGAGGAGTGTCGTGATCATGTTGATGTGCTCAGGGAGAGCACCAGCAATCAGCATGGATGACTGTACAAGCTCAGTGAGGTTGGGGTCCTCAAAAGGAGAAATAGCAATCAGTTGACTGCATTTCATGTTCACCCAGCTTTCTTCTACAGAGAAGGGATTGACACCAATTCTTTCACAGGCTGTGGCTCTAACTTCAGCCGGTATCCTTTCCACTTCTTCAATCTCTGAAATAACAGGCCTTGAGGGCATCTTCTCCCCCAATTTGATAGTATCAGCTTCATCAGCAATAACAGCTTCATCAGCTTCTCTGACAGGGTTTGAAGGACCTGCTTCAGTATGAGTGGGATCAGCCTGCACCAAATGAGCAACAGTTGCATTTAAAGAGTCAACCTGTGCTTGGAGTGAAAGGTACAATTTCGTCAATTCAGGTAGTGTATAACTGTCCTCAACTGGCTTTTTGCCAGCATCCTTGGACAAAACCAAACTATCAATCCTAGATTGATCAGCATTGGTACCCATGGCTTCTTGGCACCTGGGATTCTCTTCATCTGTTTCAGCAACCCTTGGTTCCAATAAAGGACTTCCAGGTGCTGATTCAGAGAAGATTGCCGCAAATTGGGTCTTATTGATGTTACTGCTGACACCAAGATCCAGTGGGGATCCTTGGGCAGCAGCAGCCCGTTTTGCATGAATCTCTTCCTGACTCCTGAGATTCACCTCCGGTGAGGAGTGTGGGTACAGTGCTACAGGGTCCTGGCCTATCAGGATGTTCTCATGTAATGAGGTAGGTGAGTTAATAACACCTTCATCTAGGCCAAGATTGAGAGCACTGTCACTCCTAGGTGACAGGGGTTGTAGGGGTGAAAAATGTTCAGATGGGGAAGGTACATCTGCTTCTAATGACTCCCCCTCAACTGAAGGTTCATCCCTAAGAGAAAATCCCACTTTGACCAGTTTCCGTTTAGGCTTTTTGCCTTGGACGGGGTTAGAAGCTTCGGGTTGGTTGGTGGTACTAGGTGGAGGAGACCTAGTGACCACATTTCTCTGTCTTTTGAAAATGACAGGAGGTGAGTTGGATGAGGAGGTGGCAGTAGTAGTGTTTGTGGAAGCTTTCCTCTTTTTGGATTGAAAGGTTTTGAAAGAAGAGGAAGCTGGGACAGATGTGGGATCAGAGGCTGTTGGGTTTACAGCTCTGTCATCTTGAGCTTGGGGCTCAGTTGCTGCTACAGTTTCCGGTTGAACCTCTGTAGTAGCAGGTTCATCTGGAAACTGCCTTGGAATTGGTAAGGGATAGTCAGTGTCCCTTCCAAGAAATGCAGACTTGTTTAAAGCAAAGTTTGAAAAAGTTTTCTCATTAAGAAGTTTTTGGTGCAAAATTGTACCAAGCCAAACAATTTGGGGGTACTCTTCTTTGAGAATGTAAGTTAAAAATCTGGGGTACAGGTAGATGTATTCAGGTTGGACATTTGATTTTAGGGCTTGAAAAATGAGTTTGGAAAAATTAAAGTTTTCACTTTTTACCACAGCATAGAAGGCGGAGGCCTGTTCACTGGCCAGTTCATCGAATCCACCCTTCTTTGGAGATAGGCACACCAAAATTGTGTGAGCCAAAAACCTCCATTTGTATGGTAACTGCCCCTTCTTGATGGTTTTGCTCTGCAGGGAACCACCATATCCAAGATCTCTGAACAGACGGAGATATTTCTTGTGATTGACCACTTCGTATCCACCTTCATCCCTTAACTTCAACAATTTCCGCACCTTTGCTTCATCAATTTCCACTTCTTTCCCCTGAACAGTTGACACAATTTTGTCACTACCATTTTCGCCTTCGGTAACCCTAGCATGAAACCAAAAGTCTTCCATCACTTCTTCGAAAATTTCGGCTTCAACAGTGAGCGCATGATGAAGATGAGATCTTTTGATGAAGTCTATCATGCCGTTGTAGACATCAGTTTTGCTTGGTGGTTCTAGGTACGCCACCAGGTTATGCTCTACAGGGAACTTGGAATCACCGATTGGCTTCTTGCCACTCGCCTTTGCTTTGGGAGCCATTGTTGATACAGGTTTGGAGAGTATTGACGGTTAATCGGAAAGTTTATCGGAGAGGGTTTGAGAGAAATTTGGGAGTAATTTCTGAGTGGGGTTGAGAGAAATGGGGAAAATGACGGTAAATTAGGGCTTTTTACCTTTTCGGTGATGACGTGGAGGAGAGAGAGTTGAAACAGACGGTTCAGTAACTGATGGGACAGATGCTTTATGGGTTATACGGTACAACAGGTTAAAGCATGTCTTTATCCAAAAGTAAATTTACTGAAACCTCGGATTTTAATCAGTTAAAAACTTAATGGGTAAATAAATGTATATCCGCTTAGAAAGTTGTGCCTTCCGGGTAATTAAATGAGACTTTGACTTTGTTGACCCGGAAGTTCAAGCGGAACTCATTTCTCCATTATTTTAAAAACTATATTTCTTCCGGTTGAACTTCAAGCGGATGATTTTTCCGCTTGGAAGAATTGTTTTCAAAAAAATATTTTCCACTACATTTTCAAAGCATTTTTCCGGTTTAAGTTCACCCGGTGAGTTCCGAAAGTTGTTTTTCTCGCAGGTTGAACCGGAACTTGAAGCTGAACACCAAAACACAAGATTTTTGAAAATTTGTGATTAATTTTCATAGTTTAGCAGAGATTACTAACTATGAATTTAAATTTTCACAAGAAATTTTATTTTCCTTTTCTTTTTGTATCAAGAGACGGGCTCTTGAGCACATGATGATTAGTGTGAACTTTGTAAACAGATCTGCCAATTGATGATTAGTGTGAACTTTGAATAGTTTGATTAAATGCTTTTCTGCACAATCTCTAATAAAATGATACCTTATGTCAATG
>JBCNJP010000006.1:2154839-2173296 GCA_039602395.1 Deinandra increscens subsp. villosa | reverse complement strand
TCGACATGTCAAATCTGACAAGTGTAACTCTTGAGATGGACGCAAAGATCAGAACCAACGCCAGACCCCCTCGTCTGATGTCTGTAAAAGATTTCATGAGCTAGAACTACCGGTTTGTGAACTACGTGAACTATAATGATCCCAAGATCATGCGATCCGTTGAGGTGGGAGACTATGTTCCGAAGATAACTCCAGCAGCTGGTCAGAAAACTCAACCCAAAGTAAAATCAGAATGGACTGAGGAAGACTGGGAACAGGTAGAACGTGATAGAAAGGCCCTAGCAGCTTTGACCATGGCTTTATCCCCAGAGGTAGCTGAAGCCTTCAAGGAGTACAAGTCTGCTAAGACACTTTGGGATTGTTGATGCATGAACCTTGTGTGGCCGTTTCTGTTCGAATTGTCAAACAGAATGATTTGTCGGAAACATGAACTGAGGTCCGAACCTCAGCCGAACTCCAGATTCGGAGTTGGCCGAAGGTGGACCGAACTCCAAGTTCGGAGCAGGTTCGGAGGTTACCTAGTTCGGACAGAATGAAGAAGTATAAATAGTTTTGTCTTTGTATTTCTTTGTAAGTTTCTGTCTTGTGTCTGTGTGTTGAGAGGGGAGGTTCTGTCCGACCTCCCCCGGAGCTTAATTGTTGTATACTCCTTCGTTATGTAATAATTTGACACAAATCAATGACAAAACTTCTGTCTCATCCATAGAATCGATCCATATACGGTTTTTTAGTTGGTATCAGAGCTGTTGGCTCTTTCTATGGTCGAAATCTATCATTTTTTTCATTTCGAGACGTTAAACCTTCAGTTAGGGATGATTGGAAGTGTTTCTGTTTGGTTTTTAATCAATCGAGTCTTCCTGAGTCATGTTTTTACCTAACAGAAGTATCTGGATGTCTAAATTCGATCAAATTCTGAATCTGGTGCGATTTCAAAAATTTCCAGTTCGAGTTCGGACAACGTTCGGCCGAAGAACAGATCTGAAAAATAACCGCTCCGAACTCCAGGTTCGGACGTCCGATGGTCAGGTTCGGAGGAGGTTCCGAAGGTCAGGTTCGGACTAGGTCCGAAGGTCAGTTTCGGAAAGGGTTCGGAGGATCGGGTTCGGAGGTAGATCGGACTAGGTCCAAAGCCATGGGCTCTGCCCCTTGGACCCTGCCAGGGGCTGCCACCCCTTGGACCCCGCTTCTCAGGGACACTACCCCCGAACCCCCGTTAGGTGGGAATTTTCAAGAAGCGGACCAGTTATCAAGTTTATCCTTGATTTGGTAGCTGTGGGGTGTTATGTTTGAAGAGAATCCAGATTCCGATACTTGTTACGAGTTAGTGACCGAATTTCAAGAAATGAGTTTGTGAGTAGTCATTGTTGTTCTTGATGATGGACAGAGATTCAAGAATACGTGTTTCTGATGATGGACGGAGATTCGGAGACATGGTTATGATTACTTGGGAACGTTTGTCGGAGATTATCATTTTACACAAACTGAAGATTAAATGAGATTAAAGATTCCGTTGCGGGCCACTTGAGTTTATCATTCCACTAAAAAGAAAGGATTTGTTCCTGCGGGGTTTGGAATCATAGAAAATTGAAGATTAGAATATTTCACTTGTTTAGGGGAAAATTGGGGACCCTAAAAACTTTCAAAGTTTCATAGTTGAAAAAGTGAATATTCAAAAGCAATCAGTTCAGGGATGATGGTGGTTTTTGATCTTCATGGAAAGGTGGTATATTCTGATGTTCGTGCGAACCGATATGTCAAAATTTTCAATTATGGTTTGGAACTCTCTGTCATATGCCCGATACTTTCTTGAGTTGTGGAAAGACTTGGTCAGATTCCAGTCTGCAACGAGATATACGTTTATCAGAGTAATATATTGGGATGGATTTGATTCTGAGGGGGATTTTCCGTGATTGAAGATGCTGATCGTGTCTGTTTTCATAAAGATCAGAATGTGTTACAATTCGGTGAAGATTGAAGATTATTATCAAGATGCAGTGATGTTCGTGTGTCTTTACAATTTCCGGATACAACTTATGAAGTGAACCATTATCATACATGCCGGTTCCAATTGGATGGTTGTGCTTGAAGCTAGGGGGAATTTTATTGGTTGTGGAGACTGTACAAGATTCGAATTGATTCCTGCATACCTGATGATTCGGTAAAGGGGAGTTTGCTAAAGATAGAGATGACTACAGCAAGCTGACTGAAGATTGCTAGAAGATCATTGTCTGGATTCGACAGTAACGTCCAAGGGGGAATTTATTGATGCATGAACCTTGTGTGGCCGTTACTGTTCGAATTGTCAAACAGACTGATTTATCGGAAACATGAACTGAGGTCCGAACCTCAGCCGAACTCCAGATTCGGAGTTGGCCGAAGGTGGTCCGAACTCCAAGTTCGGAGCAGGCTCGGAGCAGGTTCGGAGGTTACCCAGTTCGGACAGAATGAAGAAGTATAAATAGTTTTGTCTTTGTATTTCTTTGTAAGTTTCTGTCTTGTGTCTGTGTGTTGAGAGGGGAGGTTCTGTCCGACCTCCCCCAGAGCTTAATTGTTGTATACTCCTTCGTTATGTAATCATTCAACATGAATCAATGACAAAACTTCCGTCTCATCCATAGAAACGATCCGTATACGATTTTTCAGGGATGCTCTTGTTGTTGCATATGAAGGAAATGACGACATGAAAGAGTCTCGAAAGGAAAACCTAAGGGAGCAATTCAATGAATTATAATTATGTAGCTGGTGAAAACACTGAGACCCAGCTTCAGTGGTTCATCAAAATTGTGACAGGAATGAAAGATGTTGGGGTCACCTACACACAGGTGGAGGTAAACAAGAAGCTGGTGAACTCACTTCCACCAAATTGGGATAGTACTATTGAGTTGATAGAAAAGATGGTGGAAATGACTACTTCACCATTGAGTGAGCTCATGTCAACCATTAGAGCTTACGAAGAGAAGAAGCAGAAGAGGGCCAGAAAGTTGGGCAATGGAGCTTTAATGAACCAAGTTAATCAAGCTTTCATCTCACAACCAGATGCAGTCCCTAGCAACTCACACTCTAATCAGATGAGATTTATTTCACATGCCACTTGGTCTAGCTTAACAGGAACATCTAATCTTATTTCGTAGATATAAATAATCTAACCAGAGACCCTAGTTTTGCTCTTGGTGTAGGTATTATGAGTTCAGGCACTTGTTGCAGGTTCTCTTCTACCCACTGACTTAACTCCAGATGATGTCAATCAAGTCAACCCAGAAGACCTGGAGCACATGGACATTTCTTATCAGATGGGAATGTCAGCTTTAAGAGCTAAGCAGTTTATGGCCAAGACAGGGAAAAAGGAAATGGAGGTAAAGGGATAAAGCTCAGCTTCAACAAGGCGAACCTGCGGTGCTACAACTGCAACGATTATGGACACTATGCAAGAGAGTGCACCAAGCCAAAGGTTGAAAGAGATGTAAGAACTGATGATAGAAATGAAGGTGTGAGAAAGGAGACTGGGAAGAATGATAGGGCACTAGTGGTTCAGCACACACCAGGATACGATTGGACTACTCAAGTGGAAGATTTGAGTCTGACACTTGATCATGTGGCCCTCCTTGCAGAAGAAGAAGCACAGAAGGAAGCTGCTGAATTCTATCACCATGCCTTCATGGCAGACATCACCCCAGGTTCTCAAGCCAGTACAAGCAGCAATGAGGTATGCTCAAATTCTAAATGTCAATATGTGTTTAATGAATGTAAAGACTGGGAACGTAAGTTCATCAATGAAACCCTAAATCATGAGTCAACTGCTAGAGATCTTAGGGAATATAAAAGCCAGAGTAGGATATTTAGAGAAAAACTGGAAGCTGCTAAGTTAGACATTAAAAAACTTCAATCTCAGGTAAGTGATAAAAGTGCATGTCTTAGAATTGCTAACACTCAGGTTGAAAGTCTAACCTAGGAAGTAGAGGAGCTTAAAGCCAAATTAGGAACCTTACAAAACAAAATTGAAAGAAATGACAAGATTGTGTCCGAAATGTTGAAGGCGAGTTCCCTGTTTTATAATACTGATGTTAGAATGCGGCATGTTAATGGGAACTCAGGTCTAGGTTTTGGTGCCAATGATAACAATGAAAAATCCATGTACTCTGTCCCAATGCCTTTAATGCATGAAATGATTCCTGATCATGAAATATCTAAGACCACTTTAGAAGTTAAGGCAGAAATTGATAGAAAACTTGTTGCTTGTCCTATTAAGATATCTGCTCCTGTTTCTAACATTACTAACAATTCTACTTGTTGTGCAGATAAAGGTAATGAAGAAGCATGGGTAGTGAATAGCAAGGAGGTTCCTAAGAGTCCAAAGAATTCTAATTTTGATGATTTTTATAAAAACTTTGATTTTGAGAAACTTGAATATTCTGTTAAGTCTGAGCCAAAAACTTCCGAGTCCGTTTTGTATGATAAAACTTCTGATTGTGGTGTGTTTAATTTTGGTAAATGTGATGCAAAACCTGTGAAACCCCTACGAACTGTTAATATTTTAAGAAGGGGTAAGGGACCACAGGTTGCTGGTCCCAAACCTACAAGTGATGGTCTGGTTGATGTGAATCTTTGTGAAAATAAGAATAATAATGGTCACCAAAATGTGCAAGAGTGCGGGAAACTAGACCTCATGATTTTGTTCCGTACACAGAAGTCAATTCTACATATAACCAGTTTAAGCCAATACAACAGGAGTACATATTAACCACAAAGCCTCATAGTAAAACCCATTGGATCCACAAAAATTGTTCAAAACCAACCTGGATATCCACTGGGCGTAACCAACAACAGACTCCCGCGTATCCAAAGACACAGTCTTGCCATGTGTGTGGTAATCCAGGACACGTGGCAAGAGACAGTTTACACCGGCCATATGAACCCTTCTATCCCAAAAGGGTTCATCAAAGGCCCATTCCAAAGGACCAAATTCTAAATGACCTGACTCTAAGGCCCGGTCCTTCAAAATTCGAGGTGCAGAAACCGGCACCTCAGGGACACAGAGCAAATTAGAAACCCAAATTTCTAAGCAACAGCCAAAGACTGTTTTTAAAGAAAGCAAAGTGTTTTAAAAATCAGTAAAAGCAGTCAATCTTCTTAAACCAGTTTGGATGCCAAAATCTGTTGGATCCTCAAAATCTGTTTTAAAGTCTGTTTCACCTTCAAACCGGGTTTCTAAACCACCCATCCATCCAAAACCCGTTGGTATGTCTAAGTCAAATGGTTGGAGGAAGGATGACAGGTGGAACATTCCAAAGGTGGTAAACCTGTCCTTTAAGCCTACTGGGGTGTACAAAAAGCACTCCACTCATTTCCAAGAGGGGAAGTTTAAAAAACCAAACAAAAATAAAAATCCACCAAAAAGGCTTCAAGAGCATGGGAAAGAAAATCACCGTCCCAGACAGGTCAACAAAAAGGACATTATCAGTCCAGCCAAAACTGACCCACCTTCTCCCAGACCCATTAAGGCCTGGGTACCCAAAACTAACTAATCTCCTTTGAATGCAGGGACAACCAAGGAGGAGTGTTAAAAACCTTTGGTACGTTGACAGTGGTTGTTACCGGCATATGACGGGCAACATATCTCTACTACAAGATTTGGAGAAATTTGATGGAGGATATGTATCGTTTGTAGGAGGAGTTGGAGGATACATCAATTAGAAATGAATAGTCAGAAACGGATGTCTCAGCTTCCATGACGTCAACTATGTAGAGCAGTTGAAACACAGTTTGTTAAGTGTTTCACAAATCTGTGATAGGGAGTACCCAGTGCTTTTCAATAACAAGGAATGTCTGATTCTCAAACCTGGGTACTCCATCCCTGACGATTGGGTGTTAATGCAAACACTAAGATACGGAAACTCCTATGTTCTCAACATGCAGAAACCCCCCACAACTGAGGTGGCATGTCTTCTCTCCAAAACAGCTGAGAACCATGCTCTGTTGTGGCACAGACATTTGGGGCACATGAATCTGAAGAATTTAAATCGACTTGCAAGAGGAGGACTTGTCAAAGACCTTCCAATTAAAGAATTCGTGCTCAAGGAGAAATGTGGGCATGTGCTAAGGGGAAGCAGCACAAACGCCCACACAAGCCAAAGGTGTTCAACAGAATCTCTTCAGTACTGGAGCTGCTTCACATGGACCTCTTTGGTCCAGTCAGTATGTTAAGCCTTAACCGATGTGCATTTTGTTTAGTTATTACTGATGATTTTTCTCGTTTCACGTGGGTGTTCTTTTTGCCAAAGAAAAGTGACGTTGCATGTATATTGACAACGTTTCTCAAGCTTATTGAAAACAAGTTAAATCTGAGGTGAAGTCCATCAGGAGTGACAACGGGATGGAATTCAAGAATGAGGCAAAAAACAACCCCGGCACTGACACTGTTCAATCTCAGGATGCTGAAGCAGAAGGAGAAGATGAAACAAATGTAGAACCAGACCAAACAAAAATACCTCCAGAAATTCCCGTTCAAGCCGTTGCTGAAACAAGGATCCACAAATATCACCCCTTGGACAATGTCATTGGTCCGTTAGCCTCAGGGGTGATAACAAGAAGTCAATCAGGGGACATCAACCACTGCATGTATTCTTGCTTTATCTCACAAATTGAGCCCCCAAACATTAAAATGGCTTCAATAGATCCTAGCTGGGTAGAAGCCAGGCATGAAGAGCTGAATCAATTCTCAAGGCTTCAGGTATGGCGGTTGGTGGAAAGGCCTGCTGACAAAAAGGTCATCACAACTCGATGGCTTTACAAAAATAAAAAGGATGACAATGGTATTATTGTCAGAAATAAGGCAAGGTTGGTGGTTCAAGGGCATAAGCAGGTCCAAGGTATTGATTATGATGAGGTTTACGCGCCCGTTGCTTGGTTAGAGGCAATAAGAGTCTTTTTGGCCTACGCATCCTACATGAATTTCATGGTATACCAATTGAACGTGAAGACTGCTTTTCTCTATGCCGACATGGATGAAGAGGTGTATGTTACTCAACCTCCTGGGTTCATTGATGAAACACACCCTTATCATGTGTTCAAGCTAGAAAAAGCTTTGTATGGTTTACACCAGGCCCCTCGGTCGTGGTACAAAACATTGACTGATCATCTACTAGCACATGGATACACAAGGGGAATAGTGGATCAGACGCTGTTCAGAAAAGAGGTTGAACATGACATAATCATGGTGCAAGTTTATGTGGATGACATCATCTTCGGGTCCACGAATGATAACTTGTGTAAAGCTTTTGAAAAAGTGATGCGTACAAAATTTGAGTTGAGTCAAATGGGAGAAATTGAATTCTTTCTCGCATTACAAGTAAAGCAGAGTGACAGCGGGATCCTTATTCACCAAGCCAAATATGTCACAGAGATTCTGGAAAATTACAAGATGGCAGATTCGAAGCCTGTCTCCACACCTATGGCAGCCAGGCCTGCACTTACCAAAGATCCAGATGGTCAATCTGTGAGCGAGCACATGTACCGGTCTATGATCGGGCCACTAATGTATTTGACGGCCAGTCGACCAGACAGCATGCTTGCAGTGTGCCAATGCGCACGATATCAGGCTAATCCTAAACTCTCTCATTTATCTGCAGTTAAACGAACTTTTAAATATTTGAAGGGTCGGCCAAGGCTGGGCCTTTGGTACCCTAAAGAGTCTGGGTTTATTCTGTATGCGTTTACTAATAGTGACTATGGTGGCAATGAGCTTGACAAGAAATCTACATCTGCTGGATCTCAGTTCTTAGGAGACATGCTGGTGGCTTAGCAAAGAAAGAAGCAACACATGGTGTCACAATCAACTGCCGAAGCAGAATACGTGGCTGCCTCTGCCTGTTGTTCACAGGTGGTTTGGTTGCAGCATCAACTGGGAGATTACGGTTTGAATTTCTTTGACACTCCCATTTACTGTGATAATAATGTTGCGTTACAAATTGTTAAAAATCCTGTGCAGCACTCTAAAACCAAGCACATTAACATAAAAACGCACTTCATTCGGGACTGCTATGAACGTAGGCTCATACACTTAGAACGGGTGCAGTCGGATGACAATGTGGCGGACATGTTCACCAAACCCCTCCCCAGTGCTAATTTTGAAACGTGTCTCAAAGGCCTCTGAATGATAGCCTTTGATGAGTAATCTGAAAACTGTTATCTGTTCTTTTTTAAATAAAAAAATAAATAAATACATAAATAGTGTTTTTATTTTCAGTTTGTGTTCTGAAAAAATCTAAAAGAAAGGGGTATGTATAAAATAAACATCAACATTAGATGCCTCCTCTAATGTGTGTTTTAAAATTTTTTTTTACTGGTTTTGTTTGACCAGGCGGGAAGTGATATAAAATTCCAGGTGTTTGCTGACTGACACGTGTAAGGTGGATGTGAAAAGTTGTGATTCATGGCTGATATGCTTGGTAGGCTCTGCTGTCAATCAATCAAAAGGTATGGTTCATCACAACACTTGAAGATAACATATGACGCTTGATAGGAAGCACACACTTAGGTTAGTACAATTTCTATTTGACTGTGTACCAGGAATCCTCAGACACACGCCCGGTTCTGAGTTTTGATGTCATGCTCAAAAACTCCCATTCCCTCTGCTCTGCGTAAGCAATGGCCTAGGAATGTTGTACGTGAGTCAGGACTCCTCTGTTTTGCGGAAGCAGAGACCTGGAACCTCCCTAATCCACGTACATCGAAGATCACATTGTACATACATAATAAACCTAAAAGATGCCAATGTGCACAACCAAAAGAGACCCTCAAGTGTCCAAAAACCCCAGCCTTTGTCACTGATGAGAGCATTATCAAAAATGTTTCAAAAATTCAGTTGACGTTGTATATTATCCTCAAAAAATCTCCGTGATCTATTCTTTCTTTTCTCAACCAAGTCTGGAGCATGATGTTAGGCTTAAGGAAAGGCATCGTGAAAAATGTGGTAGGGAAACCAGGAATACTTGATAGAATGTACAAATTTTACCTAGGACTTATGTGTGTGACCTGGAAAGATGTTCATAACTAATAAACATTAAAATGTTAATTTTTGGTTTATTTTGATTGGTTTTTTTTTATTTCTTATTTTTGTTTACTAAGTAGTTATTTATTTTTAAGTTGTCAGACATAAAACTCTCGGGTTTGAGTTCAGGGGAAGTTTTGAAAATAAACGCGATTAAATTGAAAGTTAAATTAAGAAAAGTGATGTGTTATTAAAGTTTTGTGTCAAAGGGTTCAACTCTTAAATTTTGAAGGGGTTGAAATGAATTTTTTTAAATGATGAGATGGGGTAAAGGGAACCGGGTTCCCCTTTCCATCACAATCCCCCTCATCTCTCTCCCTTACCACCGTCGAACCCTAACCACCGAAACACCCCTCTCCACCGCCGGTTACCACCACCCACATGTCGTCACCACCACCGTCGCCTCTTCTCGGTGACACCATCACCACCTTCCTCGCCGGAAACGACCATCGAAACAGCCCCATCATCCTCTCCGCCGCCGCTGCTGTCCCTCTTCAATCCGTCACCACCGCCGCCGACTTCAACCATCCGACACCAGCAGGGTTGTCGGATTTCATCCATAAACATACGTATGGTGTCAATTTTGAGCCATGCACCCCGCTTAAAGCGCATTGCTAGACCCGCAAAGGAAAAACCCGAGTATGTGTTTTTCTTGTGATTATTGGTTGGGACGGGTGAAAAACTGTGATTGCAGGGGTTTGGGAGTGAAATTAAGTGATAATACACTCGAATATGGACTGTTAATTTGAGTTGCAGGTGTTACATGGAGAAGACGACCCTTTTCGATCGACATAGAGGCTTTTCGATTAGGTTGGAAAGATTTTCGATCAGTCTCGGTGCTTCTCGGTCGAGAAAACTCGATGACTCGAGGCTTTTCGATCGAAGCTAGCACTTTTCGATTGAAAGTATGTACTTTTCGATCAAGGCTTGCCGATCAGGTGCACCTTCTCGATCGAAAAACTGAGCTTTCCGATCAAAAGCTATGCTTTTCGATCGGAGCTTAGACTTTTCGATCAAGACACAGACTTTTCGATCGATGGTCTCGGTGACCTATGCTTTTCGATCATGGAACCCGGTAACCAATGACTTTCAGGTCGGAAGGATGCTTTTCGATCAGAAAGGTACATGATGACATGTTTCAAATGTTTTTCTTCTAGTTTTAAGTCGTTATGCTGCCCGTTTTTCGAGAATATTCTTCTGACTAATGAATTTCCATTTGTTTTGGATTTTATTTGTGATTGTGAATGTAGGGACTTGGAGTTTATTAAGGATCACAACACTGTTGCATACATGCTAGATCCACCTGCTGAATATAAAGAGAAGTACAAGTCCTTGATTGAAGGATTGAAGAGATGTTGTCTGCACTATGCTCTCACTGCAAATCCCGTTATCTGCAAGAGGATACAACAAGAATTCTGGAAGACCGTTTCTGTTTCTGATGATGGAAAACAAACTAGTGCTAAGATACAAGGTACAACAGTGGTATTGACTGAAGAAAACTTTAGACCGGCTCTTAGATTAAAAGATGATGCTGCTGATCCTATGGCTTTGGATAAAGAAGTGGTTACCCAATGTTTGAAGGAGATGGGATATCATACAGTGTCTCCATCCACCATGAAAGCTCTTATTCCACCCTATTGGAGGATGCTGGCTCACTACTTACAGAAATGCATCATTGCTAAAAAGAGCTCTACTGACCAGCTAAACCAGGTGCACACTCATGCAATGGTGTCACTAATTAGAGGTGTAAGATTCAACTGTTCTAGATTGATCTTTGAAGATATCAAAGCTGTAGTGATAAGGGACACGAAATTTGCTGCAGTCCCAATATTCATACAACTAGCTTTGGATTCCAGATATCCAAACTTGAGAAAGTCAGGAGATACACATGACACTAAACCAATGGGGATTGAGGTCTTTCCTATGATAAACCCCAAATGGAAGTTAACTGATAAAGTCCCGTTTGGCGACAAGTTGGAGAATTTGCTGAGATCGTGAGAGAGGAGGTTCCTAGTCAAAGAAATGCGGTTGTGGAAGAAGAACATGATGTGCCTGCCTCTCAGAAGCCTGAAACTGAAATTTCAGATAGTTCTGATTGGGAAGAATTTGATCTAGAAGATGTGTAGATTGGAGCTCTACATTTTGATGATAGCGACAATATCAATTATGATTCATATCTTGATGACGTTGAAGTCGAGGAAGAAATAACAGAGACTGTTGAGATTCCATTGTCAAGAAAACGGAAAGCCACAGAGGATCCTCCCCTCAGTGCTTCTGTTACAGATTGCCACGCAACACCTTACTGAAGCCCTAAACGACCCTAGAAGGAAACGATTGGACCCATGAGTGCCTCTATCTACCAGCACTAGTGCTGGTCAATCATCATCCTCACAACCCATAGCCCAAGACAAAGGGAAAGCTATAGAGATAGCAGAGTTCAGACTAGAAAGAGAGCTGAATTAAAAGCTCAGAATACAGCCTAGAGTGAAATTATTGGAGATTTAATCGATATACAAAAGGTCCACAATACTGAGTTGGAGAATCACAAAAAGATAAACAGAGAATTATCAAGGCAATTTAGAGAGTTACACAAGCTGATCAAACAACTTAATTCAGCCAACTCAAGCAAGCCAAACACAAGAGAGATGAAAAGGGAGATCCAGGAAATAATGAAGGCAGTTCAGGAGCAAGTGGTTCCTCACAATCACCAATTTTTGACTTTGAAGCTGATATCCCTGATGCATCTGGTTCTGTGATGCCTGAAGGTACCGATGAAGACAAGGATACAAGAGATAGAGATTACATGACTGTACCAGCTTCTGAGTTTGATGGGGGTTAGGATGCTCAGACTTTTTCTCATCCTCCTGAGAGGTACATGATTCAGCTAGGTGAGCACTATCATGATAAACGAGGAATTACTTCAGACGTTAAGTCCTGGATGTTCGACAGAGAAAAGAATATGTTTGTTGTTCGAAGGAAAGGTCCGTATCCCTTGGAGTACTACAAATGTTGGACTTAATTCTACTCCTGGATGACTATGGATCTGACAATGCTTTATAAGGCACCATTCTCCAATCCTTCCAGAAATGGCTATGCTGAGCACTTTTACAAGAAGTTGAGGAATGCTGTACTTAGTAAATTCAAGAGGTTTGAGTATTTTCCACACAAGAATTCCTACACGAAGAAATACAGAAGGTGTGTTTAAACTAGATGGAAAGAAGAATTTCTCTAACACGTTGTATCCACCAACAGAGAAGACTAAAACCATTCCTCTGCCAATGAAGCATCTTGAAGGATGTTTAGATGACTTTAAGACTTGGGCTTATAATGATTGTTCTGGAGAAGCAAAAATAATTTTCAAGTCAAAGACAATGAGTGTGATGGAAGTTCATGATTTGTTAAGGTTTTATAAGAAGGACAAAGCATCAAATTGAGAGCTCTCCAGAGACTGAAGAATACGCCAAGTGCTATACTCGAGCAGTGAAAACAATTGTTGAAGAGGAGCTGTGGTATGATCCGTCCACTGTGCAGATGTCCAAGAAGTTCAGAATGTGAAAGCTGTCTAATGCTAAAGCCTAGGGGAAGATTGTAGAGACCCTAATTTTGTAAGGCTTTTGCATTAGATATTCTTGTGGGTTAGTGTGAATATTGTAATTAGGCTAATTGGTGTGGGTTTTGGTTAGCAAAGGGGTCCCGTCGATTATAGTTAATGTGGGCCAAAATTTTGTAGCTTGTTTCTCAAGTTTAGGTTTTGCCTATATAAGGAATAGCTAGTCTACTTGTTTAGGGTTTCTTCTTTGTGTGTTTTTGACCTAGTGTATATCGAAAATCTCCTTGAGAATTTCGACTTTTGATAAGGTGTTGGCAATCGAAGTCTTCAAGTATTCTTCTTACAGTTTATGTTCTTATAGTTTTTTATTGCATATTTACTATTTCATTTGTTTTTTCCGGAATCATCTCTAGCCATCGGTTTCCGCACGTTGGCTAGCAGACATTGATATCTCGTGAGGGGTTTAATCAATCCTTACAGTATCTAAGTTGAATACTACTAGTAACAAAATCAATCGGTTCAGTTTCAATTAATTCAGTTATTGGAATATGAATAAGCAAAACCGAACCGCAAATGTCGGTTTCGGTTATTTCGGTTCAGTTATTTTTTATTTTTTGTCCGGTTCGGTTATTTTTGGTTCGGTTTGTCGGTTTATTCAGTTTTTTGCTCACCCCCTAAGTTTCAGGTATTCCACACAAGTGATCCAGTTACAAATAATTCAGATAAATATATAATACACAAACATAGGGTGTTTAGAGATTGACCTTGATGATACCGAGATGAGACACCCTGCATGCGACAAATGGATTTGCTAGAAATCCTTGATCACCCGTTCAACTCCTTAAACGACTCAAACTTGTTACCTGATATGACGTCCAAGAATGACCGGATATCGAAAAAACGGGACTACCCGAATTGGTCCACACCCGAGGGAACTTGAGTCGACGAGTGGAGACGGGCGGCGACGACAGGCGGCGATGAGGAAGCGGCGGCGGTCCGACAGCAGCGAGGGGTGACGGCGGTCCGACAGCAGCGAGGGGTGACGGAGTGTAGAAACGAGAAACAATCTTACTACTGCATGCTTTGATCAAACGTAATGAACACGGATGTAAATAAGAGAATTGTTATTGAATCACTTGAAGATACAATGAACTCTCTAGTTTCTCTCTCTAGAAACACACACAGAAAGGTGTAGAATGACAGAAGTTCTTACTGGTTACTTGCACATTCTAACACACAGGCTATTTATAGTAAGTGACATAGCACCCAGCGTACCAAACTGGTACGCCGGACCATATGATCCGCCGGACCATATGGTACGCCACCAATCAAATAGACACTACAACTTACTCTAAGACATGCTCACATAGATACAATACACGAGACACTCATAGCATAGGAATATGCTCTAACAAACTCCCCCTTAACGTGTAGTGTATCTATTCTCTAACTAAACTTCAGTCTTCAATCTTCAACATGGCTGCATCCGATCTTTGACTTGAAATTTTGTCAGAAATAGAGCTTGCATGGCTGGATCACACTTTAATTATCTTTGCACTTCAAGATCCACTTGTGAAAGATATTTCATACTCCCCCTCTCACCATGCTTGAGTCTTGACACACAAACCTGCAATTTCAGAAGACAGAAACGCGGTTTCCTTTTCTTTTGAAAATTAATTTAATCTTGGCGCAAAACTTCTCTTCGAGAATCCAAGATATAGTTTTGAAATTTTGATTTCGTATCACATATCGATCGGTCGAAAACAAATAAGAAACAAAATCTTTTTGGCTTTTTGAAACTTTACATCAAAACACACCGAAAATCTTTTTGAACTTTTCAGATATGAAACATAAATGCAATACTGAATCAGACACTATTTTTGTCTTTTGTAAGAAAGATCACAACTTGGGATCATATTGGTCATATCATGCTGAACTACACTTCAATTTCAATTACTTCAGCACACAAGTCATGTCGATTACTGGTATAATTTGTCCATCTTAAACTCAGGCACAATCATACTCATAACATCTGGATATGGTATTGATTGATTTAGTTTGCTTTGACCAGTGTACCCCACACTATCAGACATACTCAGATATGTTTTTCGCTTTTATATCACACTTTGTGATTTCATTTGTGATTTAAGCACATAATGACTGTATTCATGATTTAGTCAACTGTGTTCCATGCAAAAAGAAATAAGAACGTTAAATCGTCTACCTTAAGGTCGATCTTTCGATACGCAGATAAGGCCTCGGATTTAACAAAATAAGAAAATAAAACAAGTTGAAATTGTATAACTCAACAACAATCAGGTCGGTACTCCCGTACACGCAGAGAAAGTCCGATGAGTTATACGAAACACCAAAGAAAATAAAGCAGAACGTCAAACGAACAACAATCAGGTCGATCTTTCGATACGCAAAGAAAGTCCGATCGTTTGACAAAATAAAGAAAATCAAACAAGTTTAAATCTTTGCAAAATGAACACATGTATACACAGTGACTTCTCATTTTTCTTTTTCACATATCTTTTTCTTTATATCATGAAATATGCATAAAGATGTTATCCACTTGGTCAAGCATTAGTATATAATGTGTTTATCACATCTGAATACTTTCTGATTTAATGCCGAGCCTACCAAGCACATCGAACAATGATCTTATGGCTTTTTCATCTATTTTATCCGTGAGCCAGACACGTAAGCCAATGTACCATCATTTCCCAATCATGCTGTGTGACATCCGAGAATTTCAAGGTTTACTTCCGTTAGACAATTCCGTTAGTTATAAGTGTTAACTTAGTAACTAATGCTTAACTAGGCCGAATACGTCCACGACCTTTGGTTGATCACCAAACCCGCCCATATGTGTTATGTGTTCATTTACTTATAGTTATTATGTGCAATGTGATTTAAATACGTGATTTAGTATTGTGAATAGCATGACAATCCATGAACTGTACTTATTTTGCTTAAAATGTAAACTGGTCACTTTTCGGGTTTCCAGCGAAACTACCGGGCGAAACTATAGTGTCGCCCGGTTAGCCAACCCTCTGACTAACAGAGCCAGTTTCGCTTGGCCAGCGAAACTGACCAGCGAAACTAGCTCCTGATATATATATTTCATAAAACCCTAGAGATCTCATTTTGCCTCATTTCACACAAAACACACACCACTCTCATCTGCTCACTCGAGATTTCTGGTCAGTCGAGAAAACCATCAAGAAACCATCATCTCATCTCATCCATTCAGGCCCTAGATCGAATCGTGAGTCCCAAAAACCATTATTTATGCATTTTCTATGTGTTTTCTTAAAAAGCATGCTTGAATCTTCATGGAATCACCTGATCTCTTGATATGTTGCTTAGGATTGCTAGATCTGTTATAAAGTTTGTAACTTTACGTGTGAAATTCATACCATAATGAAGATTCATGCTAGATTAGGTCATTTTAGGGTTTTAAATGGTATTTTGGTGATTTGATGATAAAAATACATGAATAAGGTGTCAAAACTGCTTCTATGATGTTGGTAATTGACTATGCATGCTATATACTGAATCACATGAAGTATGGGGAGCTGTTAGATTGATTTTTAGGCTGATCCGTGAGTTTTTCGCGACCAGCGAAACTAGCCATGTTCTCTGGGCGAAACTATACCAGCGAAATTATGTATATCTTCATCCAGCGACACTATGTAGCGAAACTATAGTGTCGCCGGGTAAACCAACCAGACCTGTCCGAACGAAACTACCGAGCGAAATTCCCTGAACGAAAGTTCAAACCAGTTTCGGGCGAAACTAGGCTAGCGAAACTGTGCCAACAGTTTCGAGCGAAACTAGCCTAGCGAAACTGTGTCATCGGGTATTGCCTAGCGAAAGTGCTGCCCGTGCACACAGCGAAACTGACTAGCGAAACTGCTAGCGAAACTGAGACCAGAATCCAAACTTGTGCAATTTGCTTGAATGTTATGCCATGACCTACATGATTATGCTATGATGAAACATGTTTGATTTCTGATTTATGTGAACCCTTGTTTATGATCAACCATTGGTGTCGTGTGTCTGTATGTCGAGTCATAGTTCCAACGTGCTATGTTATGGGCCATAGTGACGTTAAGTAAAGATTAGACACCAAACTAATACTTAAGACCTAAACGTGTTCATAGGTCTTCGTTAAGCAAACTTGGATTATATAGCAAGTGTAGCAGTGCAACCCAAGGTGAGTGTCACTAACCCGATTACCGTGAACCCGTTTGGGTCACACCGAATAATTAAATGAAAAACAATGCTGACAACTTCGAGAGTGCTATGCACCTCCCTGATGAACTTGAAAACTTGGAGTGCTCGGCACCCACTTGATGAACTTGAAGTGCTTTATGGGAAGCACTTGTGAATTACTTAAACAACTATTTCTGAAACGAAACTGAAAACACTTTTGAGATTCATGAGAATCCGGTAAACCTTTTTAATATGGCTAGCGTAGGTTAAAGTCTAAACCACATGATATCACATGATTTCTAAGGATGCCTTGAAACTTAAAAGTCCTCAACTAAATTGTACCATTAATTGTAAAGCGAGGGGATGTTGGGTAGATCTACTGGAGTTTGACAAACTCCTCCCCGTGGCACGGGGAGTGCACGGAGGTACAATATCAGCCTATCTGACCGTGATCCCGAGAGGACACGGGGGAGGCAAATCCGCGATGACGTAGGTCTGCAAAACCTGATGGCACGGCCACTACAATAATTTATGGTCAGCTTTGGGTTATCATTGATCGGTTAACCAAATCTGCACACTTCATTCCAATGAAAGAAACTGATAATATGGATAAGTTAACAAAGCTGTATATTGACCGAATTGTGGCACGTCTTGGAGTGCCTAAGACTATTATCTCTGATAGAGATCCTCGATTTACTTCCCGATTGTGGCAATCTATGCAAGAAGCATTGGGAACCAGACTGGATATGAGCACAGCTTATCACCCGCAGACCGATGGTCAGACGGAACGAACTATCCAAACTTTAGAAGACATGCTCCGAGCTTGCGTTCTCGACTTCGGTAAAGACTGGGAGGCTCACCTTCCGTTGGTGGAGTTCTCCTACAACAACAGTTATCATTCGAGCATTGGTGCAGCACCTTTTGAAGCTCTTTATGGCAGAAAATGTAGATCGCCCGTGTGTTGGGCCGAAACAGGTGAGAAAGGACTCACCGGACCGGAAATCATTCATGATACAACTGAACGCATTATTCAAATCAGAAAGCGGATAGCTGCAGCACGAGACAGACAAAAGAGCTATGCCGACAAACGCCGTAAACCTTTGAAGTTCGAAGCAGGCGACAAGGTACTATTGAAAGTATCTCCTTGGAAGGGAGTGATACGCTTCGGAAAGCGTGGAAAACTGAATCCTCGTTATATCGGTCCATTTGAAATCATCGGGGAAGTAGGGCCGGTGGCCTACCGATTGCAACTCCCTGCCGAACTCGATGGAGTTAACAACGTGTTTCACGTTTCTAACCTAAAGAAATGTCTGGCTGAAGACACTGAAATAATTCCTTTGGAGGAATTGGAAATTGATGAACATTTGAGATTCATTGAGCAACCAGTAGAAATCATGGGACGCGAGGAGAAAGCCCTCAAACGTAGCAAGATTCCGATCGTCAAGGTTCGATGGAACTCAAAGCGTGGACCTGAATATACTTGGGAACGAGAGGATCAGATGAAGAAAAAGTATCCCCACTTGTTCGAGCAAACGTCCACAGATACTCAAGGTATGATTTAATTTTGGGGACCAAAATTCCTTTAACAGGAGGAGGATGTGGCGACCCTAAAACTTTTGCTTTCTTTCCTCAGCAAA
>JBCNJP010000006.1:2126773-2154339 GCA_039602395.1 Deinandra increscens subsp. villosa | reverse complement strand
GATGGGTTGCTGTTTATGAAGCTTTAGGAGAATCAAGTAGGATGTTTAGGATTAATAAAACTTTTCATAGGATGGTTTGTCGATGGTTGTAATGCTTGTTTATCTTGGACATCCCTAGGTAGAGGGATCATTTTGGTGATGTTTTTAGCTGCATGTAATAGTTGATCTTGGTATTAGATGTACTAAGAACATCATGCATCTTGATTAGTAGTTAATATTAATGGTAGTTTAATTTAGTAGTTTTAATCTTTATCTTTATAGTTTAATATTTTGTGCTTTGAGCATTTTAAAACAGGTGTCAGCTTCCTTTTATAGTTGTTCTAGACCGGGAGGTCGCGATACATGGCGTGGTAACCATTCCATGGGATCCAATTGTCAGAATACTGATGGAAGTTTTGCCCAAAGTTTTCAAAACCCAAACTATTGTTTCTTGTAATTGCGTCTCTTTTACTAACGTACAGGTACATTAAGGGCAATGTACATTTTAAGTGCGGTGACGGGAAAACAATGGGTAATGTTTTCCAGGACTTAAACATTTGCTTTATCCACAATCAAGCCTTACACAAAACCCTTTTCAAACGGGCCTTGATATCCCCCAAAATTTTTAAAAATTTGTTGTCTTAAACAGGACGGTACACGTAAATGTTTCCTCCTAACTATAAAAACTTCAAGTTCCATTGAATTATATAAATTCTCAAAAGAAAATTGAAATATTCCTTTATGGCAAGAGGAACCAATTTATTTCTACAAAATTTTATTTTTCCCCTTCCCCTATATTCACTTAGGATTTGAGCCTAATTATAGCATGATCACCTATAAGCATGCTCTTTCTTTTTCTAAATTTTGAGAGAAACCTGGTGATCCGACAGAGGTAGAACTTGACACGTTGATACATCCCGAGATGGACAAAAATTTGGAATGCATTTTTAAATGATTGACGCACCTAGGATTTTCCCGCCTTCCACTCCCTAACCCTTTTCCTTCACTTCACAAACAAAACCCCCTAGTTAACCCCTTTGGGACTGAACCTTTCCGTTTCAAAACCCTATTTTGTCTTGCAAAAACCACCCATTTTGCAAAACAACTCACACCCTTTTTTATTTCTAGTTTATTTTCGTAAAAACGGTTCTTTTATAAGATTGAAAACCTTGTGTCTTTTTCCAGTCTCAATAAAAGCTATGTTGTCGATCCGTGGGTCCTAGATCTGCACTCGGTTGCTGCTATTTTGTCTAAAAATAATAAAAAAAGAGAGAGTGAGAAGTTGTCAAGAAAAAGGGAATTCTCAAAATATATTCCCTAAGTTGAATAAAAAGAACAAGGCTCTTTAGTCAGTTTATTCTTTTGAAAAGTCAGAAAAAAATGGATTTTAGAAAGACTGCTCTTTTACAAACTTTTCACCCCTTTAAACACCTATCAAAACCCTGCCCAAAGCCTACCCTTTTAAGACCTCATGATACTTATGTGGATTCCAATGAGATTTGTGGAGGCTCAATCACATGTTAAGCCCATGCTCTCTGCTCGTCTTCACCCAAGTATGAGTGTTCACCCAAATACTCAGATAGAACCTCTGAGAGTTGAGTGACCATTTGTGAAGTTAATAAATTGGGATATAAATAAATTCTAGTAGACTTGTCATAAATTTTGGTATTTCAAATTAGACAAGGAAAATAAAAGATAAATCAATGGAATGAGATATCAAAAATATGACGGAGGACTACCTTTATATTGTATCTGACCAAGAAGGCACAAGTAGATGAAACTCTTGTGATTATCAGGTTTGTTCTGCACAGAGTTTTGCTTGAGGACAAGCAAACGTTTAAGTGTGGGGATATTTGATATACGTCAAATTATACATATTTTTAGGGCAAATATCTCCCGTAAATCAATTTAATTCTGATCAACTAACATCAAAACAAGTTCGTTTTGTTTTTTTTAATTTTTGAGGTTAAACAAGGCTAAAATCACAAAAGAAACAAATTATGATAAAAAAAAAGACAGAAGAAAAGGTTAAAGTTTTGTGATTCTACCTGATTGACACGCCCCATGCCAAACCTTGGAAGCTTCTCTGACACAGCTCTACATCACACGACCCCGTGCCCATGACAACATGCCCCATGCCGCAGACACCTGACAAGGCACAACCCCATGCTACAGTAACACGGACCTGTGTGAAGTCAGAAGATGGTTCCCAGATATTTCGTCTGATAAACACGCCCCGTTCCACTGACGGGCACGGGTCGTGCCAAACTCTACAGCTGCCTATAAAAGGAGGCCTCCTCCCTCATTTCACTTTGCTCAATTCTTTCCTCTCTTCCCCTAGTGTAATTGAGTCATTTGGTATTTTCAAGTCTTGTAATCAAGTTTATAAGAACTTTAACTTAAGTAAGAATTAGTAAGTTTTTGTCTATGATTTCTTCTTTTTCTCTTAAGCAAAGCCATGTTTGGCTAAACTCTCATACTTACGTGGGAAGTAACAAACCTTTGGTGGGTTGGTTAACGAACTTATAATCTCGCTTAAGGTGTGTTTAATGACTTTATGAAAAACCTTTTTATTGAAAGTTTATTATTAATTTTCTGAACCAAACGTGCTCTACGTATCACAGACCATTTGGGGAGTCGAAATCCCAAGGACCGGACCTGTGACACTCGTTCGGGGGACGATGTATGATCCTTCGGGTGACTCGCGCCCCATGCTACATGATACGTTCAGGGTCCTTATGTCTATGTAGCAAACCCGGCTGTCACGCATGTGCGGGCTGAAAGTATTGTTGGGAATGGAGGTTGGTAATATTTTGTCACTTCATAGAAGTCGGGATGGTACGTTTTTGTGAACTTGGCTCTGGTTATGTCGGACGTGCATGCGTGAGAGCGATGTATGGAAGAAACGGACCTTTCCCTTAAAAAGATCATTTTCATAATAATACCTCTTGCACGCAGGGTTGTTCCCCTGCTGGTTCATGACGGCGTGTCGAGTACGGTGTACTGGCCATAGAGGGGGTCCCGTAAGTAAATGGCATTACACCACTACATTTGTTCACTAGCAGCACAGTTCCCCAGGGTTCATACTCTTCGTAGACGATCGCCCGAGAGAGTAGTGATACTAGATTTGAGGCTGAGAGGCGGTCTAGTTTCCTGCTAGCGAATAATCTTAAGAAAGATTATAAGTACTCTGTAACCATCGTTAACCACTGGTATGTTCTCCCATGTAATATTAACTTAGATCTGCATTTCTTAAAATACCATCTTATTAGTCTTTATTTTATTTTCTTTATTAAAATAATTTCTTTTCTGAAAACTTAACATTAGATCCGGCTAGATGATAACATCGGATTGAGTATCCAAAATCCTCATTTTCCATTGTGTCCTGAACGATCCCGATTCAACTTACCACTACTATACTGCTCCACGATGGGTGCACTTGTCCGTGTAATTTGGTGAAATAGTAGTCGTCAAGTAAATCGTGTTTTATAAATTTAAAAGCTTAAAAGACTGCTACAAAGGTTTGAAAAATATTGTCATGTTTTATAGATACCTCGGCACACACCATCGAACACCTTTAAAGATCCTCTATCTTTAATCGTAAGACTATCGTCTAATGAAATATCTGCAATTCTACTACTGGAATCAGAATTCTAACAACTTTTGTTAGTTTCTGTGATGTTTTAGGCTCTTCTAAGATTCAATTTAATCTTATGGAAATGTGAGTGTAAACTCTAGAGTTACTTGTATACTTCTATTATTACTTCGACTTCTGCAAGTCAAAACTTTCTATACTAAAACATCTTTTCAGTTTTTATTTATTTTGAGAAGATTCATCTATTTCTAAACTGAGACATTTGTTCTGATCTCATCAAAATGTGTCTCATTTGACTGATCATATTTTCTACTTGATTTTCAAGAATCTACTATTCTTTGTCGTGTCTTGAAGAGACGCAATTAAATTTTATCCTATTGTCTTTGATTTGCTGCATCTTCATGCATGTGCAGAAGAATTTGATTTTCAATCAATTCCGTTGCTAGTTAGTCATTTAAAACTATGCTCGCACACCTAGTCCGTTTTCTTTTGAAAATAATTTCTCAAGAAATCTCTAATGTGCTAACATTTGTTTAGATTGACAAACTTTAATACTTCGAATCTCATTCATGCATAAAAGACAATTCATTTGTCATTGAGAGGATATCTATCTCATAGATTTGTCTTTTGTATGAAATAAATATTAAATAGTAGAAATGATAATATCTCAAACCATAAAGTAAATATTTGCAAAGAATTTTCATAAAGAATAAGTTGTACATCTTAGTAAATCACATTTTATGTATTCGTGATTAAATCTAAAAAACTCATTTTTCGTTACACGATGCGATCGTAATTTAGATAACCTAATTATTAAAACTAAAAGACTTAATAGCATATATTGCAATCAGGATGGAGATCCTATTTCATAAATACAAGTGATTGGCTTAGCGCAATTCACCTGTACATATTACGTAGGTAGGTAATTGTTACCAATTGCGTCTCACTCAACTCTTCGTTTTGGGGTTCCATGATGTATTATGAATTTGCAATTCCAATTTATGTCTTTAATTAAAATTTTAATTTTAGACAATGACCCCTTTTCACATCTGCAGAAGTGATTGGCTTAGCACTATTCACTCCTGTATTTGTTACGTATGTGGGTAACGGTTTACCAATTGTGTCTATACACAACTCTTAGATTTGCATCACACAATTCGTCAATTTTATACGTTTACCCAACTATGCCCACTTGTCATGCCACAAGTGATATTATACCTGAATAAGAAACGTGTTTCACCGGCCTATGTTACACAGGAAACGCGCTCGACCTCGTACCGAAACCGTAGGGCCAATGCAGGGTAAGCACTAACAAAGGGGGTTCAGATAGATCGGTTCGAGTGTTTCAAATTTAGGATGACATTAAATATCATTCTGAATTTGGGATTTTCTACTATATTGTGAAAATATAATGGACAAAGAATTTTCATGAAGAATAAGTCGTGCATCTTAGTAAATCACATTTTATGTATTCGTGATAAAATCTGAAAAACTCATTTTCGTTACACGATACGACCGTACTTTAGATAACCTAATTTTTAAAACTAGGTTGGTAATTTATCGTGAATCCTTTTAAAATTAATAAACATTTTATCAATTTTATGGCCTTTTATATGTATGCCCTTTTAATTAAAACACCATTTTAATTATTAACGTTCATTTTAAGATTGCGTAAACTAGTTTGATTAGATGCATTATTTTAAATAATTAATCTATTGGATATTATGTGTCCAGATCCGATAAATCTTGAACCCGACCCGATTACGACCCGTAAGAGTTACACCGGGTGCAATGAAATCTAAACCCACTTACTAGTTAACCGGTAAAAGAAACGGAAACGTTTGATTATATATATATATATATTATTTATACTAGTTATAAATAATTAATAATCAATAATATTATTATTATTAACCGGCTTAATAATAATGGGTGAACGATATTTAAATAAAAGTTGTTTTATTTAAATTCACGGTCGACTTATTCGTTAGTGAAATTTTTTTTCTAACTTTTGGCTCGTGGGCTCGTATACAAAATGTGCTTTAAATTCGAAAGGTCCCGATGTCTAATGTATATTAGATGATTAGGGTTAAACCCTTATCACCTAACCAATTGATGTTGCGACGGCAGAAAAGAAAAAGAGAAATATTTCTCCTTCGTTCTCCTCTGGAAAACCCCAAAAGAAAAGAAAACGATCGTAGCCATTTCCGCGCTGATCGTCGCAACCGCGTGTTCCAGTGCTCCTTGCTGGTTTAGGTGTTTCGTCAGTCAACGCCCATAGACTACCTATGGTCTAGAGATCGCCGCCTCATACGCCTTGATCCGCAGCTCCGTTTGCCGCCAATCTCCGCCGCAAAACTGCCGATCACCACCGTGTAAATTGCCGCTCTCCGCCGTCGCCGTCTTCACCTTCCACCACTACCGCTGCTCGCCTGGCGTCTCTTGACCGTCGCCTGTCGAAGCGAGCCCGACGCCTTTCGCCGTGCGCCGTCTCCGGTTTGCAATCAAACTTGAATCTGATTGATCTCGTAGTCTCGCGAGACGTGAAGTCAATCGAGACGTACTCTCGCGATGCATAATGGCCACGGTTTATAAACACATTATCGTAGCGATACGTGACACCGGGCCACGAGAATCATCGCAATACGCGAAAACCGTTGGAGCTCGAAAGTGGTCTGTTTTGCTCTGTTTCAACCTAGCGCTTCGTTCATTGAAACTCGATGTCTTGAACATTTGGTCAACACCGCAAAGGTATATCTAAACTCCATATTAGTTTAGATTATTTTATTTCGATCTTGTTATCGTTACGCGTTAACCGGTTTAACGCGAATAGGTGTTTGTGTGGTTTATGGTGATCGTGATCCTGTTGACACGATTACGACACTAATGGTTTACGTGTTTATTTATTAAACTTATTTATTCCTTTGTGTAACGGATTACCGGTTTAGTCCGTTTTAACTCTGATTTGCTAAAACCGGGTCAGTAATGTTTCGAATAAATGTAAAAGCTTTTTTTAACGTCACCGGGCACCCGTAAACCACTGTCCTTAGGGGTGTGCAAGAATCCGAATAAACCGACTCGAAACCAAAATAACCGAAAAAAGCAAACCGAAAAAACCGAATCCAAATAGAAACCAATGGTTTTGGATTGAACTTTTCTAAAATTCGAAATTTCAGATCGGTTTCGGTTTTAGCTAGAAAGAAAATCCGAAAAAACCAAACCGATCCATTTAATTATTGAAGGGTTTCAAATTAAAATTTTATTTATAATCATTAGGATCTTTGATTCTTTGTGATTAGATCATTATGCAACTTTAATTTTTGTTTGAATGTCATTTGAATGTTTGAGATTAGATATTTAAGGATTTGTTGGATTGTTATGCAACGTTATGGATCCTTGAGTCTTTGATATTAAGTCGTTAAGGATTTGTTTGAGATTGGATCATTTTGCAACGTTATGGATTTTGAAGTTTTATTTTGAATGCTATTAGTAGTCAATTAATCTATAATTAAAAAATAAGTAGACCCAAATTTAATATTATTATTTTTTCCAGCCCAAAAATTCATATGGATTTGAATCCGAGAAAAACTTAATCCAAACCGTAAAAATTAAAAACCGAAATCCATGAAACCGGAAAAACCGAATCCAAATGGATTTGAAAATTGTAAAAAACCGAAGTTCAGTTTTGGATTCAGTTTTAGCCAAAATCTAATCCAAACCGATCCATGCATACCCCTAACTGTCGTAACCAACAGTGGTATCAGAGCCAGGTTCACCACACGCAAACCCTGACCAGTCGGTTTTAAACCGGTGCATTTCACGAACTGGGGATAAACCCCAAAAGTCGCGAAAGTCTAACGAATTGCCTTTCTACATGTTTGGTCGATTTAATTCCACCAAACTTTTTCCAATTCATTAATTGATTGTTTAACACGCATATTCGGCTAGACCCATATTGTGGTTGTGATTGGTTGTCGTGTTTTGGTTTGGCCCATTTTGGCCCACTTCTATTTTGGTTTTGGATTGGCCCACTTGTTTTGGGTTCAAAAGTTGTATCTAAAAATTAGGTTATTATTCTATTTTCTTGCAAATGCTTGCCTTCGCCCATGTCGAACATGACGAGCATTGATGCGACTACCCCATCATGGCGAGTGTTCTTATCTAAGGACACTTCCTAGCATGGCAAGTATCCACGACCAAAAGACCAACGAATTCCAGTCAATTAAGAAGAGCTTATGAAGCCAGTGGGAGCGTTAGATTCGACCGGATGATTCTTCAAGATTCATCCTTGTGGTTGATTTTACCTTTTGTCCCAGACCTTCTTCGACGTTATCATTAGGCTCTGAAAATGTTGAACCCTCTAAAGCCAAATATGTGTCTGTTTGCATGTGCGTATTAGTTGTTTGTCTTAAGTCGTTTAACGCACCAACTAAAACTCCAAACAAAGTTTTAAACGGTTAAAACAGTTTTACAATCAATTAATTTGAGTCCTAAAAATTAATTAAGACTCGAAATTTCATAACCAATTTTATTCGACTGTGATCTCAAATTTTTCGATCTTAGATATCGAACTTTTAAATAATTAGTTATTGCCTCGATACGCGTAGTCTTTAATAAGGAGGTTATTAAATTGACTGTCCCGAGTGAGGTAGGGTTCCTGAGTAGGCTTAGTCAAACGTTTAATTAATTAAAACAATTGACTAAATAATCATATCTGGTAAGCCGCAAAACAGGTAGATTATGCCATCCTAGTCAAGTCTAACTTGGAACATATTTACCAATGCATCAGCGTTGGAGTATTTCAACACCACACTTGGTGTTCAGGGTATCTTCCAAGGTGCATGTATTGGAGTATTTCAACACCGTGCGTGTACACTAACCACTGAGGACATCTATCATTTTCTTTACGAGTACCTTGTGCATTGGAGTATTTCAACACCGTACATCTGGTCATTCGTAGACAAAATTGGCATGGATGAGGCTAAACGTATTTCGCGAATTAATTCTCGAAAGCCTCATACACGAGAGTTGTGACTAGCTTTCACAAGAGATAATCTTTGTCCATCCGATTACTTAGTTGATGTTAGTACCTCGTTCTTGATCGTCATGTGAAGTATCAAATACAAGACAAAGATGTGCATGATTGCTGCTAGCCGAACCCTTGGCGAACTCCAAGTTCGGACAGGTCCGAACTTGTTCGAACTTGAGGTTCGGACCATCGGGTTTAGCTCTAGTATATATAGTTTGTCTTATGTTGTAATGGGACACTTGTACGTTTTGTGTCTTACTTGCTATTAGTGTACTCTGTGATTCTCTGTGGTCTAATACAAGTATCTTTGTATTTACTCCTCGTGTTATTATCATTTTACATTGATTTCGATACGACTAAGAAGACGATCTACCGCCCACGCACTTTCAAGTGGTATCAGAGCATTTGGTTTGCTCTACTGGTCGGGAATCATTTTTTTTGGAGTTTTGAGTCAAAATTGCACGGTTTTGCGAAAATGAGAATCATTTTTGAGTTCGTTTGATCATCTCGAGTGTGCTTTATGTAAAAAATCTTCTCCTAGTTTGTTTGTCTTGAGTATATCTGAATTCCTGTAAAAACTTTCATCCAAATTCACAGAGAATAGCGAAAATGGAGTCGAGAGTGTTTGTTTTCGTTTGAGGTTCGGACAACTTCGAGATAACCGCTCTGAACTCTAGGTTCAGACAGCGTTCGGTTATTTTCTAGTTTGGTCAACGTTCGGATCACGTTCGGACATAGTTTGGTCGAGTTCATACTCTGTTCGGAACTAGTTCGGTCCAGGTTTTGTTTGATTATCCGAAGGTAAGGTTCGGAAGGAGTTCGGTCACATTTTGTTCGGATACGGTTCGGCAAAAGTTCGGAAGACGTTCGGACGAGGTTCAGCACAGGTTCGGAGTGAATAGTAACCTAAATTTTCAAAATGTCTGATTTTCAAGCGTTCGCGGGTATTCGAAATTCGGTTCAATCAACGATGCAAACTATGATGAACTATGATAATGAAATCGGAACAAGTCAGAAGGTTCCCAAATTGCTTAAATTGGAAGATTATCATAGTTGGGTTAAAAGATTTGAAGCGTATGTTGATACTAATGACATTGATATGTGGTTGGCGTTTACTGATCAATATGTCTATCCTAAGGATGAAACTGGTGAGCCCATTCTTCTAAGAAAAATGGCATCTGAAAAAAAAAGAAAGTTTATCAAGCTGAAAAGAAAGCATATGGTACTTTGACAATGGCTTTGCCTAAAGAGTTACTGCATCAATTTTCTGGTAACTATACATCAAAGAGTTTGTGGGATGCTTTGGAAAAACGATGTGAAGGCAATAACCAATATAAGAAAAGTCGTCAGAAAGTTTTGAAGAAAGAATTTGATAGCTTCAAGCATTATCAAAATGAATCAATTCCAAATCTGATTGCAAGATTTGCTCATTTAATGAGTGAAATGCGTTTGGTCAGTCTTACAAAAGAAGAAGCTGATATGAAAGAAAAAATTTTGGAGGCTTTGCCTAAGAAATGGGAGAATTATGTGATGATGATCAGTCATGATAAAGAGTATCCAGGATTATCTTTTAATGATTTGATTCAGAGAATCCAAGCGAGGGATATGGAGTTAATGGTTAACAAATCACTTCCTACAGAAGTTCGAATCCTGCTGTGTATTTTGGTGATAATGATTCAACCATGAATGCTGGAAAATATAATATTCTTAGTTCTGCACCCCCTACAACATTTATTGCAGGTAAATTGTAACACCCGAGTTTCAACCATCAATAATGTCGTTAAAAGAAAACGCTAACAGAATTTGGTCCCAGAAAATTTTGAATAAAGTAGCGGTGTTTTTAAACGTTAATAGATACAAAAGTTAGCATTTCAAATTTCCGTCACGGTTCCAAGTATTTCAAAACACCACATGGTCTTAAGCCTATACTATCATTCAAAATGACATCATGTGTTTGAAGAACATAATATGATCACTAGATCATAATTTGTTAACAAAACAATCTTCAAGCATTCGGTTCTTGATCAACTTGGAGAATCCAACTATATCTTACATTTACCTGCATTTTTACCACTAACCCGTTAGTGTTTAATGCATTAGAACGGTTATACAAGCATTACAATATAAGAAAGGGGCCAAAAATGACACTTTTTAAGCTTTGCCACCGTAAGCTACGCCGCCACCGTAGCTTACGGTGGCTCCAGGAGCCTTACGGTGGCCAAAAACTGGCTTACGGTGGAGTTTTCATGCTGAAGCCAGCGTAAGCTACGGTGGCCAGAGTAAGCTATGGTGGCTTCAGGTTAAATCCTCCATTTTGCTACTAGATTTTGCCAAGTATTACATTTGGGTCTTTTCCCATTATGTCTCCAACCTCCAAGGCAACTTGCACACCTATCTTTAAGCAAAAATTACCATACATAGATTATGTGGTTCTTACGAGCAAGCTACTTACCGGGTTCGTTTCGTATTTCCAACCCATTTGACCCGTTAAGCTTTACCCAATACATTTACTTACTCATTAGTTGTCCCAATGCACTCCAACCTGGGGCCATCACATATTCATTTGCATACATATTCCTACCTACAAACTTTGAGCATTCTATGGATTGTAGGAAACCCCTAAGTAGTGGTCAATGGTGTCTTATCGTTCACGTATGCAACCTCTGTATCATTTAGGAACGACACCACTTGACAACACAACATAGCTCCCACAACCTCATTCAAGATCAATGCCCATGACACGTTTGCAACCTTATGCAAGCCTTTGGCTCACCATGGCTCCTATGAGTCATTTAGCAAGCACAAGTATGCATTTCATTGCCAAGATTACTATCGGATCATAAGTACATATATTCATTAAAATTTACAATATTATAACGTGTAGGAATACGTTACCTCGTGAGCTCGAGCTTTCGCTACCTCCGGTGTGGGCCAATGGATCACCACCTTCACCTTGATTGCCTATTGAGTCCATCACACTAGTAGGACTCTATTACAAAGATCAACTTGCCCTAATTGTCATGGTGTCATGATATTACACGTTCATGTACTAACTAACATGCTATCAAGCTTCATTTAACAAGATTTCATATGCACAATCACATTAGTTATCTAAGAAGTTCATCATCCTAACCATTATTTCAACATTTCAAACTCCCCAAATGGGTCAAGCAATTCACATTGTTACACATGCTTGGGATCATCAAAATTAGAAATTACACTTACTATGATCGTTTAAGCACCAAATCATGTCAAATTAGTTATCATGTCATAAGAATTTGTCACCTAGACATTTCATCAAACACATGGTGTGCATTATTTGCTACATACATTCAATTCATTCATGTGAGTCATTTACTTACCAATTCAGCAAGGGTTGGGTGAACACACCACAAACCCATCATCAATTATCATCTATCAACATAATCAATCAATAATTTAACTAGGCCTGCATGATTAGTTCAATTTTTCACCCACTTTAGGTTGCTAGTCACCATGGGGTTTCAAGTATAACAATTTTGGTGACTACTTCACCAACTACTAAGTCAATGGGTTATCTTGGCAACATGCTACATTCCTAACATCATAGGATTCAGAATTCCCAAGCAATTTCATAGAATTGGGGTCAAATTTTTGACCCACCACATGCAACCATGGGAGAGCATACCTACAAGCTTCCACTAAGTGTGTGAGGCTTGAAAATCCTTCCAATACTTGAGATTTAGGAGCCAATTTCGCAGCTTGGGGCTCGATTTTGCAGAATTTTGGAGATGGAAGGAATGGAGAGGGGTTGGGTGGAGGTGCAGATCGCATTCTGCGATCTCCCCCTTCCTCCTCTCTATTTTGTTTAGCCTAATTCCCAGATTTACACATCAGGCCCATCTAGTTTTAGATTTGGTTTATTTTCTAACTAAACCTCACTATTACTCATTTAATCCCCCAAGTTTTCACAACATGGCAAGTGCTAACAATTTTAGAGAACAAATTGGGTCACATAACAAGGCTTGGCTTAACGTTAACAGAATTTTCATATATTAGAACTTGGGATGTTACATAAATCTGAAACTTCAAGTTATTCTGCTAGTTGTAATGTTTCTGTTTCTAGTTCTTCAACTCAAAATGCATTGTCTGCTCAAATTACCGATGATTATAATGCTTTAATGTCTGCGTTGGTATCTTCATATTTTGGGGTAATTACTGGTGCTGTTAATAATGTTGAGTTGACAAATGAAGATTACGATCAGATAGATTATGATCATTTGGAAGAGATGGATTTGAACTGGCAATATGCTATGTTAGTTCGAAGAACGAAGAAATTTTTCAATAGAACTAGCAAGAAACGATTGAATCAGGATGAAAAAATTGGATTGGACAAGTCAAAGGTTAAATGTTATAAGTGTTCTGTTTATGGACATTTTGCACGAGAATGTCCAAGCTCAATTGACAACAAGCTGAAATCTGGTCAACATGCTCATGTGGTTTTTCATTCACCAAATGAAGCTTCCAAGGTTGAAGAAAAATGTGTTTTTTTTTATGAAAAATTGTCAGAGGTCTTTTGGCATCCAAATGAATTTGCTTGGAATGTAGATTCTGTAGCAAAAATGAAACATGCTCCGTTTACGGTTGCTTTGACTGCTCATCATGATGATGATGATAGTCTTCTGACTGATTCTGATTCCAATTTGACAATATCAATGATCAAAGAAGTTACAGTCAAAGAATCAAAATGTCTTGAATGTATAAAGCTGAGTAAGAAGATTGCAAGTTTTGAAAAAAAATTCTCAATTATCAACTGAAGAGATTGTTGTGTTCAAGAAAGAATTTGATGAATTTCAAAAGAAATATTATGAATTGGTTCATGTTCATGAGGATGTTTTGAAAGAAAAGAGCAAGTTGGCAGAAGAATGTGAAAAGGCCAAAGCTGAAGCTTTAGATGCAGCTCAAGATTTTGAGAATCTGTATGAAAAGAGTTATCCGGTTCAACAAAAGTATGAAAAGGCAAATGCTCTTGTTGTTGAGTCTGTAGCTACTATTGAGAAACTTCATAACAACATCTCTATGCTTCAAGATGAAAATGTTCTTTATCGAGATAAAAATGAAGTTTTGACAAAAGATGTTGAGCTCTACAAGAAAAAGAGAGAAAGTGTTCTTGAAGAATTATATGCTTAATGTGAGATTCGGAAGTTACAAACGTATGAATATGATGATCTCAATACAAAATTCATTAAGTCACAAAAAGAAGTATTTGATGCTCAACAAAAAAAATCTGAATTGAAGTTGGAAATTTTGGAGTTGCAAAGGCAGGTAAAGAATTGCAATTTGTCACCAACATTGCTGAATTTCTTATACAAGAAGGATAGGAGTGAGGATAGTTCTAAAAAGGATGATATTCACTTGGTTCCTCAACCGGTGGACTTATCTGAGATTACATCTGCTCCGCTTGATTCTAAAGCCGAGTTGCATGATTATTCAAAATTTGCCACTTCATCCACGAAGAAGAAGTCAAAGTCTAAGAAGAAGGAAAAATCTTTGAGTGAAGCTCTGAAGTTTAGCTCAAAGTCTATTTTTCTAGAAAATGAGCAATTTTTTGATAAAAGTGGTGCAAGTACTTCATCTGCCACTGAAGAAGACAAAGTTTTAGTGGAGAAGAATAAACTGAAAGATATCAAAGCAAAATTCACTAAAGAAGCTAAGGGAAGAGAAGCTTCTGGTTCTTCAAGTTTATCAAAAACTTCAGGATTCAAGCACAAAGGCTTGGGTTATGAGGTGAAGGAAGCCCCCAATCAAGCTAAGAAGCCAGTGAAAGTTGAAAAAGTTAAAGATCAAAATATGTCACCTCCTCTGAAGAAAGATTCTTATTATTCTGGAAGGTCGTCATCTTCAAGGAATCAATCTCCTAGGTATAGTTCTTCAGATGGTTTCTTTGATACTTTTGATTCTGAACATTCATCTGGTTGTCAAAAGTCAAAGAATTTTTCAAATATTTTTCGAGAACGACTTTGTTATGCATGTCTTCAACCATGACATCTTGCTGCTGATTGTCCGACAACTACATATATCCACAACACTGCTAAATATGTGGACAACAAAGGTCGAATCTTTGATGAACCATGGTCTCCAAAGATCAAATCAAGTCGTAAGGCGTCCTGGTCTAAATCAAGTATGCTGGTTGAATCTGATTCTGGTTTTGATCAAAAATCGAAAATTTCTCAAATATGGAGACCAAAAGTTGTTTCCACGGCCAACAACGCCTATGTGAAAGACACCGGGCGACCCGATGTTGTTGAATCGGGTCGATCCTAAAGCGAATAATGTTTTGTTTGGTGTCCGGCAGGTATTTCAGGAAGGCCTTTCGATGATTGAGAAATTGCTGATTGTGAAATATTTGTGATAACTTAAATTGAATTTCCAAATCAATCCTGTTATTTTTTTTCAAATGCTAAAACGGCAAGTATTCGTGTTGGTTGATCATTATCTGAGTTGTTTTTCACTCCGTCTCGTTTTGAGGGGGGGTTTTTTTGCAAAAATACAAACATAGTGTGTTGTTTTTCAAATATTAATAATGAGAATCTATAAATAGAGTTGTCATTTTTAGGGGGAGAAATTTGAAAAGACAAAAACATTGAAAAATGAGAAAATTGTATCCGACATGATTGGGAAATGATGGTACATGGCTTATATCTTCCAACTCATGGATAAAATAGATGAAAAAGCCATAAGACCATTTGATCGATGTGTAAGGTAGGCTCGGAAAATCAGAAAATATTCAAATGTGATATACACTAAATCTGATGCTTGACCTAGTGGACAACATCTTGATGCATATCTCATGATATATCAAGAAAAAGATATGTGAAAAATAAAATTAAAAGTCACTATGTATATATGTGTTCATTTTGCAAAGATTTAAACTTGTTTGATTTTCTTTATTTCGTCAAACAATCGGACTTTCTCTACGTGCTCACAAGGCCGACCTGATTTTTGTTCGTTTGATGTTCTGCTTTATTTTCTTTGGTGTTTCGTATAACTCATCGGACTTTCTCTGTGTGTCCACAAGACCGACCTGATTGTTGTTGAGTTATACAATTTAGTTTGTTTTATTTTCTTTTTCTGTTAAATTCGAGGCCTTATCTGCGTATCGAAAGATCGACCTTAAGGTAGACGATTTAACGTTCTTATTTTTTTTGCATGGAACACAGATGACTATATCATGAATATAATCATTAATTTGATTAAATCACAAATGAAATCACAAATTGTGATAAGCAAAGCATATCTGAGTATGTCTGATAGTGTGGGGTACACTGGTCAATGCAAATCTAATCAATACTTTATCATATCCAGATGTTATGAGTATGATTCTGCCTGAGTTTAAAGTTGGACAAATTATATCTGCAATCGACATGGTTTATGTGCTACAATAATTGAAATTGAAGTGTAGTTCAGCATGTTATGTTCAATATGATCCCAAGTCGTGATCTTTCTCATAAAAGAAAAAAATAGTGTCTGATTCTGTATTGCATTTACACTTCCTAACATAAAAGATCAAAAAGATTTTAGATGTGTTTTGATATGAAGTTTATTTAAAAGCTAAAAGATTTTGTTTCTGATTTATTTTCGATCGATCAACACGAAATACAAAATCATTTTCAAAATCAAAATATCTTGGAGTCTCGAAGAGACGTTTTGCGCCAAGATTATTTATGTTGACAGGTTTCTAAGTGGAAAGAGAACATCACAACTTCAAGTCTTCTGAAGATTGTTGATAAAGAGATTACACACGATGAAATATCAAGTATTCAAAATTGAACTCATTGTCAAGCTGAGGGAGAGTTTGATTGAAGATACAAGATACAAGTTTTAATGGAGGAATCGATACTGCACATGTCGAGGAGGAGTTTGTTAGTACCTGGTTCCTGATCGTCATGTGAAGTATCAAATACAATGACAAAGATGTGCATGATTGCTGCTAGCCAAACCCTTGGCGAACTCCAAGTTCGGATAGGTCCGGACTTGTCCGAACTTGAGGTTCGGACCATCGGGTTTAGCTCTAGTATATATAGTTTGTCTTATGTTGTAATAGGACACTTGTACGTTTTGTGTCTTACTTGCTATCAGCGTACTCTGTGGTCTAATACAAGTATCTTTGTATTTACTCCTCGTGTTATTCTCATTTTACATTGATTTCGATACGACTAAGTAGACGATCTACCGCTCACGCACTTTTAGTTGACCGGTGATTGCACTTAACGCTGCCTTTGTGGGTCAACTACTAATTGGGTTCCCACATTCCTATTCAAGATTTTATTGTCGTCTTTTGAATACGAATATTACATCGAAATACTAAACGAATTGCCTGTTGTTTCAGATGGCTAATCCTCCTGCAAATAACGAGCTTTTATAGCTCAAGTGTCTCCTTGAGAAAGAGAGACTTGAGGACACCAATTTCCTTGACTGGCATCGTAATCTGAAAATTGTCCTGCAAATGGCCAACAAGCTCCACGTGTTGGAACATGAAGTGCCCGAGGCACCGGAAAATGGCACTGCCGTTGCACATGCCACTCACGAGGCACTAAACAAGGATACCAATTCAGTGATGTGCCTCATGTTGGCCACCATGTCTACTGTTATTCAGAAGAGCATGGTTGACATGACGGCGTTTCAGATGATCGGGGAACTAAAGGGCATGTTTGAAACCCAGGCCCGACAGGAACGCTACGAAACCGTTGTCAGGCAAATCACCTGTCGAATGGTTGAAGGTAGCCCTATCAGCGCCCATATCCTTAAGAGAAAGGGCTACATCGACCGACTTGCAAAGCTTGATTACATCATTCCTTAGGAAATGGCGACGGATTTGATCCTCCACTCTCTTTCCAGTGCATTCGGACTAAGCGCCTTCAGGATCAATTTTAATATGAACAGCAAAGGCAAGTCGAATGATGTACTCGCTATCCGATCCGGAGGTGTCAAGAAACCCAAGGCCAAGAGGAAACCTGGGCAGAGAAAGAAAGGAAAGGGTGCTGCTACTATAAGGTCTAGTGACACGGGGAAGAGCAAGTCAAAGGCTTTCAAGGCACCGCCGCAAGATGAGCGCCAGTGCTTCGAATGCAACAAGATGGGGCACTGGAGATGAAACTGCCCTGATTATCTTGCCAAGGTGAACGCGGAAGAAGGCCGATCCTTCAAAATATATGCTTGACCTACTTTACATTTTGGAGGATCATGAAGTCGTCGAAAGCAAAAGAACCAAGATAACATGACAGATTTGCATGTATGCAAACTTTGAATAAAGTTCATGTCGTACTTTGAATTCTTGGTAGTATCCTTAAACAACTTGCTTGTTTTGTTCTTCCCTAATGGGGTTCAGGACGGATACAATTTTGCTTTTTGTTTGAATCTTAACATGCACTAAGGTTCAGGTGTAAACTTATATGATATGCATGGTTTTATCTACACTTGAAAATGTTTTCACTTGGTAGGTAGATTAGATTCAAACATATATAACATGACACTACACCTGGTGATCCTGATTTAATGAACACAAGACTAGCCTTATGCCAATTGAAGAACGTTTATTCTCTCGAATCCCATGGAGGCCATGATGTCTTTTATTCTCATCGTACTTGTTACGATATGAATAGTAACCTACCATGATTCATAGAACCTTATGGTTTAGAATTGCATAGCTCGAGAATTCAATAGATCAAATTTGAACTTTTATGAAATCACTTGCTTGATTTCATCAATTCAAACAATAGGACCTTTGCTGAGTTCAAACGCTTGTTTGTAAAAGTTCAAGTCACCAGCTCTACTCTATGGAACGCAATCACCTGGATGATTATGTTATATGAATGCGCTAAGTCCTGTGCATATGACCATGATGGTCATGAATAGATATATATGTACAAACACCTTGAAAGTCGAAGACTACAACTAGCTTGTACTAATAAACACATGACTGATAACATGCCGATCATTTCCATTCACATCTCATACCAAGAAACCACCTGTTAACCGATCACTTGTGGCTCAAATTGGTTCCAAGATGAAGTCTTGCGGGAGACCAAGTTTGAGTAATGCACGTCCATTTTCAAAGATGCATGGACATCTAAATTTCTTATTAAAGAAACTTTGTATCTATAGGAATTACCGGACTGTGCACTATAACCCTTGTAGTTAAGCAAGACTCATTAGACAAACATCTTTTCACAACAAACGGTTGTTGCTATAGTGAAAACATGTTAGCATTCTAAATGACTGATAATTCTAAATGGAATTCGATGTCGATTTTACTTGCCTAAAATCTTCCATTAATGGTTGGTCATAGGACTGAATTGTCAATCCTAAATCAGACTCGGCACTCTAATAGAATAAATCATCGGAGCGTCTAGCACGCAACTCCTTTCAAACACAAGGATGATTGTATCATGGATACCATGAAACTCTGGCAGTTTGATTTCATCTTGCTATCTCATGCATGTGACATGACAATTGGATATTAATCAACTTAGATTCATACTATGTTTATGAAACTAAATAACTTCGTTCTTGGAAACGAAGTATGTTTGCTAAGAATTCTCTTGCAAAACAATATCCTAACGGTTTGAAAGAAAGATGATTATAAGAATACATCGTCTACATAAAGCAAGTGGGAGCATCACCACTAATCATTATCGGGATAACGATTGAGTGTGGATCTAACGTTCATTGAAATCTAATGGACTAAACTTGTAATAAAGCCTCAACTTTATCTCCAAGTTTCAAGAGCCACACACAATTGAAGTCATCTCAGGAATGGCATCCTCAGATGCATTCCATTTCTTGAAACGATTCATGTCATACTAGTTATGAAATGAGAACTATCCAACTTAGGGATCTTGCATGAGTGTCACTGTAAAGGGTTACTCAACGACACAAGCTGGAAACCAAATCATCTCAACTTGTCTTGATGATGACAAATGTTCATGATGAGTACTCGAGTATACTCACCGAACAACAAGCCATCTTAAGTGAAAGTTATGAATGATGAATGTAAGGGTACATTCGAAGAAAGTTAATTACATTCTGTTGATAATCAATTAACATGCCATTGTGATAACACATGCATACCAAGGGAACAAGTTTTATCACACGTTCAAATTCACTTAAGTACCTTTGCTATTCATGAGAAACACCAAAACTAATGAAACAACTTAAACGGGAAAAACCAAAACACAGGCAAAGAATGTAGCACCGAATTCACAGTTCTATTGATCAAGTTTAATAAATGAGTTAATACTACTATGTAGTTACCTGAATTCTATGCTACATTGATGTTCTACTTTAGTGTTGGGATGTCGAACCTTAACGTTTGCACCAATTTTTTCGACCTGATCTAAACGGTTAGATGCGTGTTTTGAATTCTGTGAAACGTGTTCGAATTTTATACGTATAAAACATCCATAAATATTTTGTGAAATATTCTAAAACCGTCCGTAGTCGATCTAATTTGTGGGAACAAAATTGATCTGTGACTATTCTAACTCTGGACTCAAACGGTTGACTATCCAGACTCACAGACCTCATTCGGGAATGACGTTGTGACGTAACTCGTATCAAATTGTCTCCTTGGATTTAATCATAAGACGAATTCGATTGAATGGTATACTCAATAGTGTCCTTTGACCTGAGATACATATGCTACCTCCCGTTTGCCAAAGACTGTTCTTTGATTGTAGTCTAACGTTGTCGCGTAACTGCCAGTAATAAAGGCTACTTTTGGGAATGGATCTGAAGCTTAGTGGGAGCTGTATGTAGTCAAGATGGGATTATGTACTCTTAGAATAATAATGCAACAGATAGACTTCGTGGGCCCTCTCGTAAGTTCCAAGTGTTAAGTGTAAGACCTTACCCAAACTTACTATGTGTTTAATTGGATCACTTCGAACTACAGACACGAGAAATAGAATGATTGAACATTAAAGAAAATGAATTGAATTCATGTCTCTTGTTCAATTGATTTCTTATACGGAAAGGAACTAATGACCTCGAAATACCACAAGTCTAATATCAGTTGTTTCACAACAGATGTGCCTTGGTAGTTGACTTGAAGTGTCATAACTGGTTGGGACAGTCATGTGTAGCTAGAGCACCTCTGTCTGTTTCTTAGATCTTGTCGCGGTCAGTCCAAGTGGGAGACTGTTGGATATTATCTGTCTAGACCCGACAAATCTTGAACCTGACCCGGTTACGACCTGTAAGAGTTACACCTGGTGCAACGAACTCTAAACCCGCTTACTAGTTAACCGGTAAAAGAAACGGAAACGTTTGCATTATGTATATTATTTATACTAGTTATAAATAATTAATAATCAATAATAATAATAACATAATTATTATTATTATTATTATTATTATTATTATTATTATTATTATTATTATTATTATTATTATTATTATTATTATTATTATTATTATTATTATTATTATTATTATTATTATTATTATTAACCGGCTTAATAATAATGGGTGAACGATATTTAAATAAAAGTGGTTTTATTTACATTCACGGTCGAGTTATTCGTTAGTGAAAAAAAAAATTCTAACGTTTGGCTCGTGGACTCGTATACGAGATGGGCTTTAAATTTGAGAGGGCCCGATGTCTAATGTCTATTAGATGATTAGGGTTAAACCCTAATCACCTAATCAATTGATGTCGTGACGGCAGAAAAGAAAAGGAGAAATATTTCTCCTTCGTTCTCCTCTAGAAAACCCCAAAAGAAAAGAAAATGGTCGTAGCCGTTTCCGCGCCGATCGTCGTCACCGCGTGCTCCGGTGGCTTAGCACTATTCACTCATGTATCTATTACGTAGGTGGGTAACGGTTTACCGATTATGTCTCTACACAACTCTTAGATTTTCATCACACAATTCGTCAATTTTGTACGTTTACCCAACTATGCCCACTTGTCATGCCAGAAGTGATATTATCCCTAAATAAGAAACGTGTTTCACCGGCCTATGTTACACAGGAACCGCGCTCGACCTCGTACTGATATTGTAGGGCCAATGCACGGTAAGCACTAACAAAGGGGGTTCAGATAGATTGGTTCGAGTGTTTCAAATTTAGGATGGCATTAAATATCATTTTGAATTTGGGATTTTCTACTATATTGTGAAAATATAATGGACAAAGAATTTGCATGAAGAATAAGTCGTACATCTTAGTAAATCACATTTTATGTATTCGTGATCAAATCTAAAAAACCTCATTTTTTGTTACACGATGCGATCGTACTTTACATAACCTAATTATTAAAACTAAACAGACTCAATAGCATATATTGCAATTAGGATGGAGATCCTATTTCATAAATACAAGTGATTGTCTTAGCACAATTCACCTGTACTTATTACGTAGGTAGGTAATTGTTACCAATTGTGTCTCACTCAACTCTCCGTTTTGGGGTTCCATGACGTATTAGGAATTTGCAATTCCAATTAATGTTTGTAATTAAAATTTTAATTTTAGACAATGACCCCTTTTCACATCTGTAGAAGTGATTGGCTTAGCACTATTCACTCATGTATCTGTTACGTATGTGGGTAACGGTTTACCGATTGTGTCTATACACAACTCTTAGATTTGCATCACACAATTCGTCAATTTTGTACGTTTACCCAACTATGCCCACTTGTCATGCCACAAGTGATATTATCCCTAAATAAGAAACGTGTTTCACCGGCCTATGTAACACAGGAACCGCGCTCGACCTCGTACCGAAACCGTAGGGCCAATGCAGGGTAAGCACTAACAAAGGGGGTTCAGATAGATCGGTTCGAGTGTTTCAAATTTAGGATGACATTTGATATCATTTTGAATTTGAGATTTTCTACTATATTGTGAAAATATAATGGACAAAGAATTTGGATGAAGAATAAGTCGTGCATCTTAGTAAATCACATTTTATGTATTCGTGATAAAATCTGAAAAACTCATTATCGTTACACGATGCGATCGTACTTTAGATAACCTAATCTTCAAAACTAGGTTGGTAATTTATCGTGAATCCTTTTAAAATTAATAAACACTTTATCAATTTTATGGCTTTCAATATTTAACTACCAAAAAATAAAACCAGCTTTATAATAACGACTTATTATATGTATGCCCTTTTAATTAAAACACCATTTTAATTATTAACGTTCATTTCAAGATTGTGTAAACTAGTTTGGTTAAATGCATTATTTTTAATAATCAATTTGTTGGATATTAAGTGTCCAGACCCGACAAATCTTTAACCCGACCCGATTACGACCCGTAAGAGTTACACCGGGTGCAATGAAATCTAAACCCGCTTACTAGTTAACCGGTAAAAGAAACGGAAACGTTTGATTATATATATATATATATATATATATTATTTATACTAGTTATAAATAATTAATAATCAATAATATTATTATTATTAACCGGCTTAATAATAAAATGTGATTTACTAAGAACAGTGTTTCACCACAGATTTCAGGCTAGCTTTATATTTATATCATACATACATATATCAGATTTCTCAATATCATACACTAATGTACTATCATTTCTCACAGGGGTTGGATCACATTTCTCAAATTTTGGATTTTTCAATTTTTTATGCTTTTTCAATTTTTTAACAACAAGAAATCACATTCTTTTTGTATTTACCATATATTCTCTCCTAAAAGGCAGAAAAACAAAGAAAAATAAAAGAAAAATTGATCAATTGAATCAGATTACTTGGCAGGCAAGCAGGTAATGCCATAGATTTGCAAAAGGAATTTAAAGCGGGTTTTATCAAAAGCTTTGGTAAACAGATCCGATTTTTTGGCTCGTGGGCTCATATATATATATATATATATATATAAATAAAAGTGGTTTTATTTAAATTCACGGTCGGGTTATTCATTAGTGAATTTTTTTTTATAAATTTTGGCTCGTGGGCTCATATACGAAATGGGCTTTAAATTCGAAAGGACCCGATGTCTAATCTATAGTAGATGATTAGGGTTAAACCCTTATCACCTAATCAATTGATGTCGCGACGACAGAAAAGAAAAGGAGAAATATGTCTCCTTCGTTCTCCTCTAGAAAACCCCAAAAGAAAAGAAAACAGCCGTAGCCGTTTCCGCGCAGATCGTCGCAACCACGTGTTTCAGTTCTCGTTGCTGGTTTGGGTGTTCTGTCAGTCAACGCCCATAGACTACCTTATGGTCTAGAGATCGCCGCCTCGTACGCCTTGATCCGCAGCTCCGTTTGCCGCCAATCTCCGTCGCAAAACTGTCGATCGCCACCGTGTAAATCACCGCTCTCCGCCGTCTCCGTCTTCACCTGCCACCACTACCGCTGCTCGCCTGGCATCGCTTGACTGTCGCCTGTCGACGCGAGCCCGACGCCTTTCGCCGTGCGCCGTCTCCGGTTTGCAATCAAACTTGAATCTGATTGATCTTGTAGTCTCGCGAGACGCGACGTCAATCGAGACGTACTCTCGCGACGCATAATGGCCACGGTTTATAAACACAGTCCCGTAGCGATACGCGACACCGGGCCACGAGAATGATCGCGATACGCAAAAACCGTCGGAGCTCGAAAGTGGTGTGTTTTGTTTCGTTTCAACCTAGCGCTTCATTCATTGAAACTCGATGTCTTGAACATTTGTTCAACACCGCAAAGGTATATCTAAACTCCATATTAGTTTTGATTATATTATTTCGATCTTGTTATCGTTATTTATTTCGTATTAACCGGTTTAACACGAATAGGTGTTTGTGTGGTTTATGGTGATCGTGATCCTGTTGACACGATTACGACACTAATGGTTTACGCGTTTATTTAGTAAACTCGTTTATTCCGATGCGTAACGGATTACCGGTTTAATCCGTTTTAACTCTGATCTGCTAAAACCCTGTCGGTAATGTTTTGAATAAATATAAAAAAATTAATGTCACCGGGCACCCGTATACCAGTGTCGTAACCCAACACAATCAACCACAACATATGGAATCAAGCCAATGAACGAGACTAAACTAGGTCAATAAGGGACATGCAACCACAATTCTAGCCATGCTTCACTTGATTTCCTTGATCATCTTGAGATGTCCAAAAGTATCATCTGACCACCATTCCGCATCTACTTTGACAATCCTCGTCCTTGTTATCTTCTGTGATGTAGGTTTTGATGTAAACAGATTTACATTTTACAAAATAAAATAAAACATAACTATTACATCGCGGGTCCATTATACCCGAAAAATACATACATCACTAATTATTAAACAACCATGATCAAAATAAATCACAACCATAAACAATCATAAACACAAAAATGATAATTAAAATAATTATTGGGTCGATGACTGGATTCATACAATCATAAAAGCAAAGGCATAATTTTATATGTCTTGATAAGAACATACATATATAAACTCAAGATCAATAATATAATATTACCTGAATCTTCATAAAAGTGGCTCTGATACCACTGTTGAGAATCTTGGGCTCGTTTAGGACAAGATTAAATTTGTCGAATTAATATAAAATCGTGTTTTATATTTATTTATCAGAAAACAATTATGTCAAATAATCAAATGCGGAAGCGATAAAGTTCAAAACTTTTATAAACGAGTTTCAGGTATTCCACACCAGTGATCTAGTTACAACTAATTTAGATAAATATATAAAACAAAAATATAGGGTGTTTAGAGATTGACCTTGACGATACCGAGATGTGAATGTGATAAACAGATCTGCTAGAAATCCGTGATCACCCGTTTAACTCCTTGAATGACACAAACCTATTTCACGACATGATGACCGAGAATGACCGGATATCAAAAAACAGGACAACCCGAAATGGTCCACACCCGAGGGAACTAGAGTCAATGAGTGGAGACCGGAAGCGGCAGGCGGCGCGGCGACAGCGGTGAAGGTCCGACGGCAGCACGGGGCGGTGGCACGGAGACAGCGGCGGGGGTGCAGTGGCAGCGTGACGATGCGAGGGGGCGGGGGTAGGTGGCGGCAGTGGTGGCCGGCAGACGCATAGGGGGAGAGAGGGGAGAGATTTCAGGTTAAACTTTTTCGGGTTTTTTAGTATGTTTAGGATTTAATCTGTATTTATAGGAATACAATTTATAATCCAGTCCTTAAAATACTGTCTTTTTCCCAAAGAAAATATCCTGATATTAACTTGTTAATACAGTTAATACCAACTAAAGTTTATATGTTCAAAACAAACCCAATATATCTAATATATATTTAAATCAATCTTCACGTTTTAGTAAACTTAATTATTTAAAAGGTTTTTCCTAGATAATTATTATTAACGTTTTTAATAATATTTATTTTATCCGTATTTAATTTATCTCCATAAATTAAATATCCCGTCTACGTATTACAGGATAACGTATTTATTCTTGTTTACGTATTAAACTTTCACCGATTTATTTGTCCTTTTAATTGTTTCTCTAAACAACTAATCATAATCATTATTTCGATAAATAATGATTCGTCTTATGTTCGTTCTGTGATCGGTAGTATTTAAATATATATACAATATTTAATACTATAACTTGTTCGTCGTCCAAAGTGTAACTCTTGGATCGTACCTTTATGGTTACGTTGACTAATTGATAGTCGGACATATCAAAATCCAACATGTTAAGCTCACGATAATCTATACACATACGGAGCGAACCGTCTTTTTTCTTGACAAATAGAATAGGTGCTCCCCATGCTGAGGAACTCGGTCGAATGAAACCCTTCTCGGAAAGTTCCTGGAGTTGCTTAGCCAACTCTTGCATTTCCGAGGGTGCGAGGCGATATGGTGACTTCGCAACAAGAGTGGAACCTAGAATAAGATCGATACAGAAGTCAGCTTGGTGAACAGGAGGAAGACCCGTTATATCATCGGGAAAAACTTCAGGAAAGTCTCACACGACCGAGATGTCTTCGATTCCCCTTTCTTTTTCTCAAACCTCCATGACATGGGCTAGGATTGCCGACTAATTCTTGCATAAGTAATTTTGGGCCTTTATGTAAGACATAAGTGTAAGCCCATTAGATGGTTTATCACAATGAATAATTAGAAACTAGCCATCCGGACGAGGAATTAGGATAATTTTCTCAAAGCAGATGAGTTCAACACGATGATGGGATACCCAATCCATACCAACGATGATATCAAAGCTCACAAGACACATAGGAATAAGATCGATGGAGAAAGTATGGTTCTTGAAGTCAAATTTGCAGTTACGAATCACTGAATCAAGAGCTACTGGTTTTCCATCCGCGATCTCAACAGAAAAAGGATAATCGAGTGGAGTGCGAGGTGTAGTAAGTAAATGCTCAAACTCTAATGATACAAAGCTACGATTGGTTCCAGAATCCAATAAAATAGATGCATAATGGTTATTTACGAGAAACGTAACATTGACCACCTCCTGGTTCACATGAGCCTAATTAGCGTCGATGTTGAAGGCACGAGCTGGGACACCATGGTTAGCATTAGCAACCGTAAGAGCATGGCATGCATTGTGAAGATGAGTGGTGGAACTGCAGTTTTAGCATGCCCGAACCTGAACCTGAACATTTGGTGCCTGGGCTGTCATAGGCCGAGCTAGATACTGCACCATAGGTTGAGTCCTCAAGGGTTGAGCTTGACAGGGATGGCGGTAGTGTTGGTCCGGGATCAACAACCGTTCACGATATTCTATCAATCACGAGTGCGGAATCCAAGCGATTGATTGATTCAAGATAAGAGATGAGAAGAATACCAAGAAAACGATTAATATAAATGATAAAAACCTGATCTTACACACAAGATGAACTTGTCGGGTACAAAACAGAAAATCGTAAACTATCTTCTCTCTCGGGTTTACGATCACGATCGTAAACACTAAATGACAGCTCTCTAGATCGTAAACTGGCCACTTACAATGGTGAACTCATGGGGTT
>JBCNJP010000006.1:2109296-2126273 GCA_039602395.1 Deinandra increscens subsp. villosa | reverse complement strand
TTATACCGGTATTTTAAACCAGTAAAATAATATAATATTTTATAAACGGTTTATAAAAGTTCCTGACCACCTAAAATATTACAGGAGTTTAATAAATATACTCGTAATATTTATTCTTCGGTTCTAACGTAAATCGGTGAATATTTATTTAACTACGCGGTAAAAGTGCGTGTTTAATCGGTGTAGCGATCACGACCGTTTCATAAACCGAATACGCCGTCTTGACTGAAATACTTAATTATTAATATAATAATTATATACGCTTTGCCGAGTTACTAAAATAATCTCGAACGGCTAACCGAATTGATTTCGGTTATTATCGCGTAACAGCACCGGTTACCGATTACATCGTTTTTCGTGCCGAATGTCGCAATTATATTTTATAAAGATTATAAATCAAGTATTTAACAATACCTGATATTTTACTTTCGCCTCGGTGTTAATTTAGTGACGTTCGTGTCTTAATTACGGTTATTACAAACCGGGCCTAAATCACTATTTTACATTTTCCCGCTTCGTTATAACTCGGATCTAAGATCCATCTGCGCTCACGATCTTTATATTTCGTTATCTATCATATTCTATAATTTCGCCTCTTGACGTTTCCTCGAATGTCGTGTCGAATATTCGTACGCGAATTGTGACGTTTCTCTATTATACGTATATATATATATATATATATATATATATTATTATCACATATATTTCAGCTACTTAACAAATATAGCACACGTATATAATTTAAGTTATAAAAATTTGGGGTGTTACAAAATTATAATTAATTATTATAGAAATTAAACTTTGATGGTGTATGTTAATTTTTTGAACAACATTTGATTAGTGTATATACATTAACTTTTAATTATAATATGATTTTAAGGTTTCTCTATATTAATTAATATACAGTATAATTAATTGTAATTAAGAAAATATATGTGACCATATATATAATACCAAATGCCACACTTTTTCTATTTTAACGTGGTCGTTGCCACCCTTTGGCCACGCGTATTGGGACAATATATCTGATTTCAACTACTATTTGACCACTTTTTTTCCAAATATATGTGGCTAAAATACAAATATACGTGACCATGTAATACCAAAGGCCACATTTTTTATATTTTAACGTGGCCGGTGCCACCATTTGGCCACGCGTATTATGACAAATGAATCTGATTTTGACTACCCTTTGGCCACTTTTTTTTCAAAATATATGTGGCTAATGCACAAATATACGTGACCATATAATACCAAAGGCCACACTTTTTATATTTTGTTGTGGCCGTTGCTACCCTTTGGCCACGCGTATTGGGATAAAAGTTATGATTTCAGCAACCCATTTGGCCACGTTTTTTAACATATGTGGCTAAAACACAAATATACGTGACCATATAATACCAAAGGTCACGCTATTTATATTTTAACATGGTCGTTGCCACCCTTTGACCACACGTATTGGAACAAAAATTATAATTTCAGCAACCCATTTGGTCATGTTTTTTAAACATGTGTGGCTAAAACACAAATATACGTGACCATATAATAGCAAAGGTCACGCTATTTATATTTTAACATGGTCGTTGCCACCCTTTGACCACACGTATTGGAACAAAAATTATAATTTCAGCAACCCATTTGGTCATGTTTTTTAAACATGTGTGGCTAAAACACAAATATACGTGACCATATAATAGCAAAGGTCACGCTATTTATATTTTAACATGGTCGTTGCCACCCTTTGACCACACGTATTGGAACAAAAATTATAATTTCAGCAACCCATTTGATCATGTTTTTTAAACATGTGTGGCTAAAACACAAATATACGTGACCATATAATAGCAAAGGTCACGCTTTTGATATTTTAACGTGGCCGTTTCCACCCTTTGGCCACGCGTATTGGGACAAAATCTATGATTTTAGCAACCTTTTGGCCATGTATTTTTATAATATATGTGGCTAAAACAAAAATATATGTGACCATATAATACCAATGCCACGTTAAACAAGCACATGTGGTTGTTGGGACCCTTTGGTCACGCTTTCTGGAAGAATTGTTTGATTACAACAATAAATAATGGTGCCCTTTAGCCACGCTTCTAGGTGGCTTCAGCCACTAATATTGTAACGTGGCCGTATGATACATACGGTGACGTAACCTTTGGTGTCGATTGAAGTGGAAAAAAAACGTGGCCAAAGACCTTTGGTCACGATTTTTTTCCGTGGTCAAAGGTGAATTTTAATATAGTGTTTCCACGGCAGTCCTTCTTGGACGAAATGAATGCGCCTCTCATTTCTTGGACGAAATGAATGCGCCTCTCATTTCTCCAAGAGGGCAACATTTTTGCCAGATGGTGGCTTGTGAACATTCTGGTGGAAGATTAGCAAGTAGGAAAGAGATGACGGAGGCGGAGCTCAATGCGTAGTTCTTTAGCTTGTATTGTCTTTTAATTTAAAAAATTATATGGTATTTGTTTTTTTAAGCTTGTTTTATTATTTAGGAATTTATATTGAAATTTTTTTTAATGAATGTTTCATTTTATGTTAAGATAAATGAATGCTTATGTTTAATTAAATGTTATATTTATAAAAATTTATTTAATAAAAAAACTATTTAAATATATTTCAAAACTATCCTAACTCCCTAAGGGTCATTTTCATATAACTTTAATGTCTCTCATATCATTGGATAAAAAAATACCCTAAACTATCTTAAATACCATACCATCCACCCTTAAAAAAATATCTACTAGAAAAAGAAAAAAACAGAAAAAAAAAACACAAATCATTTTGAACTACCCTAAAGTACCCTAGAGGTGACCATACCCTCTTCTCATATAATTTTTTTTCTCTCTCATGTGACATACTCACATTGGATAAAAAAAACTACATAAACTACCCCAAAGACCATACCGCCCACTCTAAAAAAAATACCTACTTTTAAAAGAAAAAACTGAAGAAAAAAAAAACAAATCATATTGCGTCAACTATTTATATCACTATTACAGGAATAATTGGTTGTCACACACTATAAATTAACTATTCATATAATTACCCTATAGGAACATTGGATTCACGTAGTCCTATGTTTTGACCATCGGCAAATAATAATCATGACACGTGTCATGTGGCAACACATAAATTCACTATTCAACTGATTTGGTTTTATGACATGTGGCCTCCGTTAAAAAAATTAACTCCATTAACTTTTTCACCAGACTTTTCTTAACCCCAGTGTTTGAGCCACCATAGCTTTTTCAATTCTTGATGAAAATTCATCCGTAAGTTGCTACGAATCGTGACGAAAAGCCAACAAGACTAGATCCATATTGCCTAGGTTTCCAAATAGGTTATGATGATGAACAAGAGCATCAAAGTTATGGCTTTTTCATGACTTTGAATAAAATTTAAGCATCAAATCCGTTGTGTTTGTGATATTGATCGGTTCCAGCAGTTTGGCATGTTCTCACGAGTCTATAGCAAGTTACAAAATTTATTTTCATGGAGTTTTGATTGGATTTCACATGTTCACAACTTCATGGTTTTCATGAAGCTTCAACAATGGTAGATTGCGATCACGTGCTCACATGGTTAGGTCAATGATTCTTGTTGCGACACGATTGGTCACATGTTAGGCCAATGTGTTAGTGAAATCAATTTTGAAAACCATTGATAATTGATCAACCCACCAGTGTTCAAGCTTCATGAAGAACATGTTCATAATTATAATCTATTTAAAACCTAGGCAATATGGATCTAGTTTTAGAAATTCGGTTTTTCGTCACGTGTTCATAGTAACATGCGGATTGATTTTTTATCAAGGCTTGAAGAACTATGGCGAATGAAGATCGGGGTTGAACAAGTTGATGAAAAAGTCAACGGCGTTAACTTTTTAAATGGAGTGGCCAGCGAAAACAAATAAGCGTAAGCGCGGGCGGGTCACCATCTTAAGATTAATCACTATTTGCCATAGGCAAAGCATTTGATTATTTAAATCCATGATATATCACTAATTGTACTGATAAATCAATCAAAATTTGAATAGTTAGAACTTAGATGTATCTAAAATATTAGAAATTAAATAGCAAACCAACCATCAATGTTAGACAATGGTAAAGAAGATAGATGTCGCTTTATAATAATAACTCTGAATTTGCTTCTTCACCATGTGATTTGTAGCTCATGAGAAGGCCATGAAGAAGGATGATATGTAGATACACGTTATAATCAAAACACGTTGTTGGTCACAATATATGTCTGAAAAAATCGTACCTTTTAAAGTTTAACCAAAGTAATATCGTCTAATTAGGCATGTTTACAAAGGAGAAGAAAGAAAAATGTGACTTTTAATGACATTAATAGGTTACCTTTTAATCATTCAGCATCTCTTAAACCTTTAATCATTCAGAGGCATCATTAAGAAGTAACATCTGAATGACTATTAAGAGGCATTAAGAGGCTACCAAACATGACCTTATAAATTATAAATAACTACCCAATATATATTAGGGTTATTGGCTTCAAATAATCATAATTATCACTTTTTGGCCAATAACACTCCCAACTAACGAATTTCCCTCTGGCACTCCCAACTATCAACATATTTTCTTCCACCACTCCCTCCGTTAATTTTCTTTAATCCCGTTAGTCATCTACCTACGTGACCATAAGCCACGTAGACAACCACATAATCATTTTATGCCATGTAGGATAGCCACGTAGGCAGATGACTAATGGAGTTAAAGAAAATTAACGGAGGGAGTAATGGAGGAAAATATGTTGATAGTTGAGGGTGCCAGAAAGAAATTCGTTAGTTGGAAATGTTATTAGCCAACAAATGATAGTTAGGATTATTTGAAGCCAATAACCCTATATATTAAACATCTAAATACTTGGATGATATATTTTTACCCTTTAGATTACCTGTGAAATCTTAAGATTTTATAAGAGCGTAGTGGGGCACACCGAAGGGAGGCCCTTTAAGAAAGATAGTCCATACCCACATGGCCACATGGATTTGTGCTACTTTATTTGGACGGTTAGATACTTCATAAACTTGAGAGCTCATTTGGGTGTTCTAAAACAAAGGGAATCATGCACATGTGTAGGTTAGGACTTAATTAGAAAAAAGATTAATTTAACTAGAATAAAGACTAATTATACGATGTACAAAAATGAACTTCGGTGAATAGGTGAATAGTGCTGTCATTTGATTGCTTCCGTGTGTTGTCATTTAGGTTCTGTCACGTAAAATTTTTGAGGACCTCAAGCCCTTGTTTCGCCCATTAGGCCGGCCCTGGTTATCTTTGAATTATAGTTTACGTTTGATTTGACCCAATGGGCGGTACTTGTGCCAACTAAGCACCCTCGGTCATCGTCTCTCTATCGTGTGATATTTAATAATCCAATTAAGTGAATTATGATATCATGAAATGAGTTAGAAAACATGATCTACAAAACCTGTATCATAATATATTAATATATACGTTACTAATAGAGATCAATATGTGATTTGTATATTTCAGATTGAGGAATGCCATAAACGATTATCATATGCATTAACACTGGTTGCAGAAGCAGAAAACTCTCTTCAATCTATATTGCAGATCATATAGAATGCGAAAGTGATAGACTACAGGGGTTCGGTTTCAGTTTCTTTATAGCAGAAGCTTGCAACGTACATTTCTTTTTATATTGCTATTGGTTTAGATTCTGAAGTAAACTGGGGTGGATCCTAAGTTCAATCAGTTCTTTTTTTTAACACACTGTTGCTTTTAATGTTGAAAAATATCTATAAAAACTCAGCCCTTTACTTTTTGTAACTTTAATTAAAAAAAATTGAACGGCGTTTGGAACTACTCCCTAAATCTCTAATACCCGAGTGAACCTTCCTGAGATGGGATTACAGCCGTCCATACTGATTTTGATTTTAACACTCCAGGCTTGACTCATCAAGAAACACCATCAAGGAGGAAACTCACCACCTAAGAAAAACCCCCTTGAGTTAGATTTGTGTTGGTCTCGAAACAACAACTGTTCACGATATCTTTATCACAAACAAGTGCGGAAACCTTGTTTGTGAATGATTCAAACTAGAAGATGATGAAATAGACTTGATATGAGATGAAGACAAAGCAAAACAATCAAATCTTGAATGAACACCGATCAATCTTCTATTGATATGTGTTTGTGATCGTGGATACAAGATGGAAACAGAAAATCGTAATCACAAAGGCTAGCTATAATCATAAACTAAGGGGTATTTATACTACCCACACAATAACCCTAGCTAAAATCATAAACCCAAGTAAGTGAACCGGCGAAGCCCAATCAAGAACACCTCAAGCCCAAGTCAATGTAAGCCCACAAGTCTAATGTTCATGCCTCACTACGTATAGCCCAACAATCTTCCCCTAGGCATGAACCATTAGACTGTCTAAGGAAGAAGCAAATCAAATCGGAAGGTGTGAGAGTCCTTCCTTGACCACCATTCACGTTCCACAATCCGATTTGCTGTTCCATGAAAGATTCCCACCCTTATAGCATTTTCATAATCAAGCTCATCACCAAGAATAGGTTGGGTGGCCAGGAGTTTGATATCACGTTCTCCAAACCTCAGCAAATCGACTGGATCATAGAAACGAAATTCTCGCATCTTCTTGCGAACAACCACCACCTCATGAGTTGTTGGATCATAAAACCAATTATCAAAATTTCTCATAAATGTACCATCTTCAACACGCTCATTTGTGACAGGATCAGTTCCATTCTGAACCCATCTTGTTTGCTTGAGGTCAAAGTTTGCAAAAAAAAAATTCAAGATGGCTCATCAGATTGTCACGAACTAGATCTCCATGTGCATTCCTCCATCTGTTGATAAAAGGAGCCCTCAGCAAATTTCTCATCTCCGTCTCTGTCCAGGAGTGAAACTGACCCCGAGTTCTGTAGTACTCGACTGGACTGTACCCGTCTCTGATCACAACAAACAGTTTCTTCTCCCCATCATAATGCCAACACAGGATAGGTTCACGACTCCCCCTTTTGTCGATTTCACTTTCTCCCACATCAATTGAGTACAGCTTAGGCGGGGTCCTTGGAAGAAGTCTTTGAACCAGTTATCATGACTTTCCGGTGCCTTCGAGATGAATCTTCCTCCTCGAACATAATCAGAGATCTCAATGGACTCATCACCTTCATCTTTTGGCACCACTTCAGCAGTTTGGGCACCCTGTGAAGAACTCTGGCCTGGGTCACCCTGAGCATTTGAGCTACTAGTCCCTTTTAATTCTTCCAACGTCTTCCTTAATTCAAGAAACCCGGCATACAAATACCCAATACTTGCTTCATTCTTACTTTCATTTTCCTTCAACCTCTTATTTTCTTCCTTAAGCTCTTTTATCTCTCCCTCTCTCTTCCTGTTTTGAGATAACAGAAAGTTAATTTGAGGATCAACACTTATCCGAAGGTCTACAGGGACATCACTAGATTGAACACTTTCTCCAACAAGTGTTTGATATGGACGAAACTTAGAATGATTGGGGGCTGGCTGGATTCAGCAGAAAAATTTATCCTTACGGGACTGGGCTCAACAAACGAGCTATCAACTTCAAAGAATTGCCTTTCCTCATGAATTGGCCTTTGTTCATTCAGAATAGGACTTTCAGTTTGAATTGGAGTTGTTTCTTGGGCATCAACTTGATCATCAACCTGAAGTGTGCTCTCAACAAATGGAGGTTCAGACACCTCATCATTCTGAACATTTGCACCTAATGATTCAAACACCATCAGGCTCGAGCTTGTCTTCTGAAACTTGAACCTGATAGATCTTGGATCAGATTTCTTTCTTGGTGAGGGTTCATGCACAGGATTAGGTTCTGCAAACACATCATCATCAGCAACATTATCATCTAACTCTCGCGGGATTGAACCACCACTTAAAGAAGAACTTAAGTCATCCATTGTTCTCTTGTGACTGATTGGCTCCAGATCTCCATAAATGTCATTCGCCAAATTCTCATCCTCTGGGAAAATATCATCCATCACATTCTCCTCATCTGAAGGTATATTCTCTGGTTCCCCCTGAACAGCCACTGGAACATCATGATCTTCAGCAACAAAATAATTGACCGCAGGTTCTTCAGGTTGCGGATCTGCTTCTAGTTCTTGTTCCCTTGCAACCTCAGGGAAAGCACCTCTTTTAGCCCACTCACGTCTTCCTTGAAAAGTGATATTTCCCCTTCTATCTTGAGTTTGTAGACCAAACACACCATCATCCATGAATTTTATATCTAGCTTCTCAACCCTTTCTTGTATCATTGGATACTTCCTCATCACCACCATGTGCACAAATCTTGGAGTCATGAGAAATTGATCTCTAGCACTCAAGTCAGCATTACCCACCCAATCTAAAAGCATCATCTTTGAAAAGTTGTATTCCCAATCCAGTGTAAGTGCAACAAATGTTGTGCCATGCACCTTGTTCAGCTGATCGAAGCTTGTTCTTTTTCCCAAAAATGATTTATGTAAGTAGTGTGCCAAACACCTCCAGTAGTGTGGCAATAGCTTCTTGAAGATTGGTGAGAATTTTCCATCATACCCCAAAAGACGTGCACCCTCTAACACTTCATTCTTCGAATATTCCATTTTATCTTCTGCTCTATCAATAATATTCAACCCCTGGCGAATATCTTCTTCAAGAATCTCAATTCTACGATTTTGAACAGTTGCAGTGATCCTTGTTTTATCAACGTTTGCCCTAGCAGTTCCCCAAAATTCTCTCACTAGTTGTTCATCTATAAGCACGTGCGCCCTGAGAGCATGATTGATCTTGCATACATTCATTCCTGCAACTAAAGAGTAGAACAACTGCATGTGTTTCTCTGGAGGGTCATCTAAATAAGCAGGTATGTAGTGGTCTCTTTCAAAGTGAATCTCTTCCTCAATCATTTCTTCTGCCATCTGAGAAACCGAGACAAATACATCAGGTTTAATCACATCATTCTTATGGGTTCTAATATTTCAATAGAAACCTCGATAGGAAATTGATTTTGTTTCAAGGATTAACACAACACACTCTAAAAAATAATTGTTCAATTTTATCTTTAAAACAAATTAAGTTTGATGAGATTTTAAAATTTTTTTATTATTATTCGATCTTTTACGATTTTAAGTCTGTCACACCCCGGTCAACGGATTGGGTGTGAGCGAGACGGAATCATAGTCGCAGATATACAGAACAACTTATACTAAATTCAAACGTCATTTAAAACATAATATCATTCATGTTGCAGCGGAAAGTCATGGTGAAATGATATTGTCTTACATTTGAATAAAATTCTTAGTTTGATATTAAAATCATAAAGCAGTTTATTGAAGATAGGTCGGGACTACGACTCCGGTAAAGTAGGGTCGAAAGTTACAGTGAAGCCCCATTTGCACGTCTTCCATGATAAGCTTAGATACCTGAGAAATCATGAGTTTAAAAGGTCAACATAAAGTTGGTGAGGTTCACAGGTTAATGATTCTATGGTAAGTTTGTAAAAATAGTTTACAGTATGTTGGTAAAGCAGTTTACGGTATACTTAAATGTTATGTTGGTTTACTAACGTGGTTGTAAGATCTCACATGAACCTCAAATTCGAATACTAACGGATTACCTACTCATGGCATTCTATCCCAAGAATACCGAACAGGCTAGAATAACTGACGTGTACCCCTTGACAATATACGAAGTCAGGATTGGAGCTACCAAACCGGGCAGGGTTGTCAAACCAAATAGATCTATTCACTAGTTATCATTTCGAGCAGAACTAATTGAATTCAATTAATAGTGGGATTCAGTTGTACTAACGTTGATAACGATAAAGTACCAGTTGTTTGGGATACAGAATGGAACATGTAGTCATACGTCTGACAGGTAAACCATAACATTAAGTAAAAAGCATTTTATCAGTTCATGATTTCTCCCCCATAATTGTAAACCAGTTTTAAAGAAAAGGGGCCGTGAAACTCACTTGATTCAGTGATGATGATGGATTACCGAGTGGCAACTAGCAAGTAAAGTCCTAATAAAACATAAGACAGTATGCATAAGGGTCCACATAATCATTTGAGTAACGAACATTACCCAAATGATACCGGTCAAGTCTTGACGTATAATCCCGTTTGTAGCGTTTGAAAACCCGTTAGTTAATCAGTTTACAAAGTCAGTAAATGCTAATGTTCACGTATGAAGGCATTTATGTAAATTGAATATAAGTAATGAGCATGTGATCAAGTATCGTGAATGCCAGTTCAATCAAGTCTTGAACATTGTGTTATATAATAATAATATTTATTATTATTTTTAGGTTCGGTCGATCGATTGAATATTTAATCGCGTGATGTTATAAATATATAACTAAGGCTCATAATTATTATGAAATAATTATTCTAACTTGTCGGAATAATTTATCAAATTATTAAAAGTTAACGATTTAATGAATAAACACAAGTAGGTTAAATATTAATGGTTATTTTAATATTAAACTCATGTTAGGGAAAATTAGAGTTTCCATGTTAATATAAATATAATTATTATTAGAACAATTAATATTAACAATCGTGATGAGTTTAACTCAAATTAAGGTTTCTAAACTCGTATGGATAATTATTTGTCGAAAATAATTATTTAAGTTTCGCTATGTCGTAAGACGTTATTAAATCGTTTAAGGATTTCGTTTCAATTTCAAACGTTTAAAAATAAACATTTGATCCAGTTAAAACGTTTTGATTATTTTAATTTATATAAAATAATATAAAAATGTTTAAAATATGTTTTTCATAATTTCTATAAGTCTTTTATTTTATTTTTATAAAATCATTTATAAATAACTTTATTTATTAAATAAAGCTAAGGTTTTAAATTTAAAGACTTTTTATAATATTATTAACCAACATAAAATATTTCCATTTTTGTATAAAACTCCAAGACTTATACTTTTATGGAGGGTGTCATAATTATGATCTTTTACCATTTTTTATATATATTTTATCCATTTTATGTTTATAAAATCTAAACAAGACTTTTAAGTCTTTTGTTTTTAGAATTTATATTTTTATAAAATATGACCATTTTATATATTTGATGCCATTGCCAACTTTTATGGTTTAATTTATCATAGTAATTTTTTTATAAAATTACTAACGTTGATATTTATCCATAAAATTCATTTTAAGGTTTTTAAAGTTATCATTTTATGTCCAAAAGTTTAGTAACATTTCCTAAAGTTCATATAAAGTCCATACATGTCCTTAAACACCAAATTTAATCCATGATACCTTGTCTTTAGCAAATATAAATTCATTAACAAGATGATTAATAACTAAAAATCACAAATAACAATCTAGTCATTTATAATTACATTAAAACATAAAATAACTAAGATTAATCATGCAAAATATATTAACATCATGAAATAACTAAATGATTTTACCAAATCATTTAGTTTGTAATTTAATCCATAGGTTTTTATTTTAAATAGAAACACTAACACATTTGTGATAGAAAAATAGCTCGGTGGACGAGGGTGGCGGTTAGACAGCAGCTCCACAGCAGCAGTCGGCGGAGGCGAGGCTCTGGTTCGGTGGCAGTAATAGCAAGACGGAGGGTGGTGGTGGCTGTGTTCTCGACCGACATGAGGAAGGAAAAGGAAGGAGGCGCCAGTGGTGTTGACTGTTGCGACGAGGAGCAAGGAGGGGATGAGTGGCAGCAGTTGATGGTGGTGGGTTGTGGTTTCTTCACCGGAAAAAAAAAGAACTAGGGTGGCGGTGGTTGGTGTTTCATGACAGCAATAACAAGGTGGTGGTGGGTTGTTGTTTACCTACAAAAGAAACGGACTAGGGAAGTGGCTGTGGTGGTTCATGGTGGGTTACGGTGGTGGCAGTTAAAGGAGGTGGTGGTTGATGTTAAAGGTGGTGGTGGTTGATGGTGATATTCATGTAAAAAGAAAGGGGCAGGGGGTTTGGTTTTGCTTGATTTTCATTTGGAAAAAGAGAAAGGAAGTTGGGGTGTTTGCTTGTTTGGGTGGTTGCTTCTTGTAGGAAGAAAGAAAAGAAGGAGATGGTAGGTGGAGTTGGTGGATGTGAGGTATGAGATGTGGCAAGTTGTTCATCACATTTATTTACCAAAAATGTCATTACCAACTTTTTATGAAAAAAAAATTGTGTAGGTGATATACTTTATAAAAAGAATAAGTCTTAGTTCACAAAATGTTGCCATGTTTTATAACTATGGTATTCTATGTGAAAGTTCATAAAACTTATAAATATATGTGGTGAAAATAACCCATAACTTTTATAATAAATAATGTATAAAATTATACAAGTTTCTAACAAGTTTTTCTTTTATAAAAATTAAAGGTGGTGTCAACTTTTTTTAAAAATAAAAAGTTGATAGGTCAATATAATTAAATTAATACATTGGCTTGAAAATTTATATTGAGCCTAATAATTAAGGGAAAAACGTATTTGGGTACGTTTTGTCGGTTATGGGCCGTACGGGTCCAAACGGGGCGCCGGTTCAAGACCCGGGTCCGTTGTGCATCGGTTGAGGTTATGGATTGTCACGATTATTCAGAATATTAAGTTTATGTAACGGGTCAAGGTTTCAGGCTCATTTTCATTGTTTTAGGCTTACTGGGCCTATTGGGCCAAGTCGGGCCCAATGGGGTGTTCGGTTGGAGTTTGGCTTAAGTCTTGACAATGAATTCAGTTTGTGATGTTTTTATTTCGTAAAAACAATAGTTCGAGTCGATTGTAACAGTTTTTCTGAAATCGGATATAGTTTTATACACGGGTTACGGTTAACGTTTTCAGTTTTGTCAGTCCGTGACAGTTTTAAGCTCGACCATCTAGATTGTTTAAAACCGAATAGTTTTAAACATATGATCGCTTATCAGTTTTTCGTGTCGGTTATATAAATGTACGACACCAGTTCCAGTTCCAGTAGATAAAATATAATAAATGCATTATATATTTATTTTTCTTGTTATTGAAATTCCATTACTAAACCATGGAATCTCTATGAAATTTACGGGTATACGCTTTTAGTAAAAACGCGAGATTAGGTTTACGTCATCAGTTAACGGTCAGGCACAGTAATTAACAGTTTAAACAGTAGTCAGATCGGTTAATGCACATTAATACTTAATTAAAAGTCAAAGTAGAGGGGTTTGACCTAGGTTTTCGGACGAGGTGTCACATTCTCCCCCAGTTAGAAGAATTTCGTCCCGAAATTCAGTTCTTGATCACTGGTTGTTTGTGACGTTTCCGAAAGGACGAGGATATTTCAGACTCATTTGAGCCTCGCGTTCCCAAGTGTACTCTGGGCCTCGCCGCGAGATCCAGCACACTTTGACAATGGAGTTGCGGCTATGTTTCGTTCTCTTAAGGTCTTGGTCAAGTATCTCAACCGGCTCCTCAATAAAGTGAAGCATTTCGTCAACTTTGAATCTCGTCAAGTAAGACGACAAGCGTTCCATCAGACAAGCATTTCTTAAGGTTTCTAACGTGAAAGACATCATGCACACAGCTAATTTCTTTTAGAGGGCGTAGACAGTAAGCTACTGGTCCAATTGTCTCGGTGATTACTAATGGACCAATGTGACGAGGGTTAAGCTTTCCTCGTTTGCCAAATCAGATGGCACATTTCCAAGGCGACACTTATAACATGACGCGATCACCATTTTTAAGGATAAGGGTTTGCGACGATTGTTGGCAGATATATCTCAATAGTCTGATAAAAGAGTGAGGATTGACATACGGATGAACGAGGTTTTGAGTATGAAGGTTTCTGGACAAGTCAGGATTTCTCATAAATGGGCTCTACCAGGATTTTCATGCAGTTCAAATTACAATTATGTGTGCACCCACAATTGTGATTTGCCTTACATGATAAGCCTAAGCTTTGCTCATACTTGAGTTTTCAGTTTGTCGGAAAATGAAATGTGTCGGGGACTCCATTGGTCTTACGGGGTGGTTCGGGTCGATTGGTTTTCGATCAGATTCTTCCTTGGATCTCGAAAGTTCCAATGCAAACAAGGAGCTTTCGTTCCTAGTTTACTAGACCTAATTATTGTCTTTCCAATACAATACACGTTTTAAGGTTTTGATCTTTGAACATGTCAGGCATTTACCGACGTAGGTAGCTACCTCGGCTTTCATGTTAGGCAACCAGAATTGATCTCGCAGACCGTGATACATCTTGTTCGATCATGGGTGGATGGAATATGTGGATTTGTGGGTTTCATCAAACATTAGTTTTCTCAAACCTTCAAAGCTAGGTACCCATAGTCTATCCATAGAGTTCATTGTTCCATCAGGCTTTTCAATCAGTTGTTTCTCCATGCCGCGCACGCATTTGTTTTCAGATTCTCAGGCTTAAGAGCTTTGATTTGAGCGTCACGAACTTGTGACGTGAGATTCGGGCGTATGGTCATACTTAGAGTTCGAACACGACGCGGTTTGGCATGTTCCTTCCTGCTTAAAGCATCGGCTACAACGTTAGCCTTGCCCGGGTGATAACGAATCTCACATTCGTAATCGTTAAGCAGTTCAAACCATCGTCGATGTCTCATGTTCAGCTCTTTCTGGTTAAAGATGCGATGGAGGCTCTTGATCGGTGAATATGACACACCGAGCCCCATAGTGGTAGCGCCTCCAGATCTTGAGGGCAAAGATGACGGCTCTAAGTTCTAAGTCTTGATTCGTGTAATTCTTCTCATGAATCTTCAGTTGTCGAGAGGTGTAAGCGATGACCTTCTCACGCTGCATCAGTACGCAACCCAAGCCTTGATGCAAGGCATCACAGTATACAACGAAATCGTCGATCCCGTCAGGTAAGGGTAGGATTGGGGCATTGCAAAGTTTTTTTTTTTGCTTCAACAACTGGAAAGCATTTTCAGTTTTATCATCCCATGTATACTTCTTATCTTTTTGGGTCAGGGTGGTAAGAGGCTGGGCTATCTTAAAATTTTTTTCAAAGAATCGGCAATAATAGCCAGCGAGACCTAAGAATTTGTCGAATCTCGGTTGGGGTCGTGGGAATACTCCAATCCTTGATTGCTTCAATCTTAGACGGATCAACGTGAATGTCTTGGTCGTTGATCACATGGCCCAGAAAGTGTACATCGTGAATCCAAAAGTTACATTTGATGAATTTCACGTAAAGCTATTCTTTCTTCAGCAGTTCCAAGATGAGTCTCAAATGTTCTTCATGTTCTTTCTTATTACGCGAGTAGATAAGAATATCATCATTGAACATGATAACAAATTTATCCAAGTATGGTTTGCACACGCGATTCATTAAGACCATGAATATGGTCGGTGCGTTAGTTAAACCAAATGGCATGATGAGGAACTCGTAATGACCAAAGTGTGTTCTAAACGCTGTCTTTGAGACATCTTCATCTTTAACTCGGAGTTGATAGTACCCCGACCTTAGATCGATCTTTGAATAGGAGCATGATCCTTGAAGTTGATCAAATAAGTCATCAATCCTCAGAAGCGGGTAGCGGTTCTTCACAGTCAGTTTGTTCAACTCTCGGTAGTCGATACACATCCTGAACGTGCCATCTTTCTTTTTTTAGGAATAACACGGGAGCACCCCACGGTGAGTGGCTTGGATGAATAAAGCCCTTATCTAGCAATTCTTACAGTAGGCTAGATATGTCTTGCATTTCAGGCGGTGCCAGTCGGTAAGGGGACCTGGCAACGGGGCGGCTCCGGGTGTTAGGTCGATGTGAAAATCTACTTGTCATGCTGAGGGTAAGCCTAGCAGGTCTTTTGGAAAGACTTTCAGGTATTTGTAGACAATAGGAACGTCTTCGATACGCTTCTCCTTCGGTTTCTTCTCAGTGACATAAGCTAGGATGGCATGGTATCCCTTACGGAGGAATTTATGTGCCTTCATACAAGATGTGGTATTTAGCTTGGCTCCACTCTTCTCGCTCTGTACGTTCAGAGTGTTGCCGTTTGCTAATGGCACTCAAACCATTTTCTCATGACACACAATTTCTTTATGGTTCTTTGTTAACCAATCCATTCCAATTACTACATTGAAACTTCCTCAATCAATGGGCATCCAGTCGATGCTGAAAGAATGGCCAGCGGTTAGCCTGGGTAGATTACTCCGGTTTCTATCAAATCTTCATTCGCTAATTCTATTGCAAACTTAGTGTCTAAGGCAACAGGGGCAATTTCAAGTAAATGACTAAAATCGATGGACACAAGGCTTCTATCGGCACATGTACCGAATAAAACAGGGGTGTAATGGCCATCTAGTAGAAAAGTATCCATCACCGTGTTGGGGTCACGACGGGCGTCTCCGACGTTGATCACAAAAGTTCTTCCTCTAGTATGGTTAGAATCTTGATCCTTCGCCTTCGGATTCCTTTGTAATGGCCAATTTCCCCGTAACCGTAGCAAGTGCGATATAGGCAAACACGTGCTACATGTCTTTTAACCTTGCAGATGTTACAGTAGACCTTACCACAATCGAGAGTGTGGTGTAGGTTGCATTTGGAGCATAGGGGTGTTGTACCGGTGTAATCGGTCCTTCGGACAGGGTGAACAGTTCACAGAACCTCTAAAATGTGTGGGCTTTAATTCATAAAGTCCTTTTATGAACATTCACGAGGGCTTACGATGTTAGGTTAAAACATTGCACAATTTGATGAAATTGTAATATGGTGTTTTCTAACCTTGGTTAATTCATTCTTACCGTGCGCCCCACCGTTCGCGTGACGTTGGGTTGCAGTAGCAGCGACAGTTTCATCAACGCGTTGAGCAATCAGGTCCTCGATTTCAGTAGCGCTCAAGGGCGGATGAGGTGAAGCGTTTCTGGTGGTTCGGCGTCTAGGTGGCATACTTTCACTTTAAGTTATTAATGTCAACATAAAGGAAAGTCTAGATTATATGTGGATAGGGTTATTACAT
>JBCNJP010000006.1:2002054-2108796 GCA_039602395.1 Deinandra increscens subsp. villosa | reverse complement strand
TGGCCGAACTCCAGGTTCGGAGCCACCGAAGCTTGGCCGAACCTGAGGTTCGGCCAGTCGTGTATTCAGCCTATAAATATGTTCGTCTTGTATAGAATTAGAGAGCTTCCGTGTTATAACTTTCTCTAAGTGTACTCTGTGGTCTCTGTGGTTAATACATGTCTCAGTTGTATTTACTCTCTGCGTTTTACTCGTTTACATTGATTTCTATACGACTAAGTAGAAGATCCTCACGCTCAAGCAATTTCAAGTGCGATACACCGTCATGAACCAGCAGGGGAACAACCCTGCGTGCTAGATATTTTATTATAAAAATTATATTTTTAAGGGACTAAGGTCTGGTTCTTCCATGCACCGCTCTCGCGCATGCATGTCTTCACAAATACGTACCATCTCGGCTTCCGTGAAGTGACAAAATATTACCAACCCCCATTCCCAACCAAATACTTCCTGCCCGCACACGCGTAGTCAACCAGGTTTGCTTACATAGACGATAAGGACCCTGAACGTATCATGTAGCATGGGGCGCGAGTCACCCGAAGGTTCATGAATTGCCCCCCAACCGGGTGTCAGAAGTCCGACTGATGAGATTTTGAATCCTCAAATGGTCTGTGATACGTAGAGCATGTTTGGTTCAAAAGATCAACAATAAACTTTCAATAAAAAGGGTTTTCATAAAGTCATTAAACACCTTAAGCGAGTTTATAAAGTCATTAACCAATCCACCAAAGGTTTGTTACTTCCCAAGTAAGTATAAGAATTTAGCAAAGCATGACTTTAAAGATTTGCTTAAGAGAAAAAGAAGGACATAAGAATTTAGCCAAGCATGGCTTTAAAGATTTGCTTAAAAGATAAAGAAGGATTCATAGACAAATACTTACAAAATCTTACTTAAGTTATAGTTCTTATAAACTTGATTACAAAACGTAGAAATGCCAAATGGGTCAACAAAACTACAAGAAGAGAGGAAAGAATTGAGCAAGTTGAAATGAGGGAGGAGGGCTCCTTTTATAGGCATTCTGGAAGAATGGCACAGGGCATGTCTGTCATGGGCACGGGCCGTGCTATGTAGGAGATCATCCGGAGGGATCTTCCACTGGCGGGCACTGGGGCGTGCTAGTCAGGGCACGGGGTTGTGCCTGCCAGGGGTCAGTAGCATGGGGGCATGGTAACCAGGGCACGGGTTCGTGTTGTGCAAGGTTGAGTTAGATTCGTTTTTTGAGGATCGATACGGGTCATGCCTATGTTAAACACGGGTCGTGACTAAGCAGTAACCTTGGAGCTTTTGTGTTTTTTGTCTCTTTTTGTCCATAATTTGTTCCTTTTGTGATTTTTGCTTTGTTTAACCTGAAAAACTAAAAAGAAAGCAGATTGGCTTTGTTTTGATGTTAGTTAATCAGAATTAAACCACAATGTGAGAGATTTAATATAAAAATATGTATAATTTTATGCATATCAGGGGGTGGTCGGAAAGCTTCGAAGTTTGGGATAGGGCAGGGAATGGTTTCACTATTTTTGCAAGAATGGTATTGTGCTTGTGGCTGCCAAGGTTAACATTATTTACTCTTTCTATCATGGCACTACAGTTCTTGACTCCGGCGAATCTCACGAATCCAATGTGGTTTCACTACGTCAAAAAGTGGCTTTAGCCACGGTTTTTTCGAAAACACCTAGCCACGGTTTTTAAAAAACGTGGCTAAAGGTAAGAAACACTAGTTTTAGCCACACATATTTTGTATTTGTGGCCAAATATATAGCCTTTGGACCCTTTTAGCCACGTATTTTTTTTGTTTATGTGACAACAACAATCAGGTGCAGTGGCTTTAGCCACTGTTTTACAAAAACATGTGGCACTTAGTTGTCACACATAAAAAAGAGTAGCGAAATGCACCAAACGGGCACGGAATTTTTATGATTTTTTATTCATGTGACCAAAAAGGAATGTATGGTCATGCTTAAATAATGTTGTGTGACGGAAGAGTAGATTTTATTACTTCGTAATTAAAAAAAACAAAACTATTAAGTATATATTATGAGTGGCTAAATGTTAGCAATGACCACTGTTTTTAATTAGTTATGTGGCAAACAACTAGTACATATGACCACTGTTATTAGGTTGTGTGACTAAATAGTAGGTTGTGAGAGACAAAAATCTATTACCTATGGCCACATGTATTAACCGTGACTAAATGGTAAGTTGTGAGTGACAAAAATCTATTTTATGGTCATGGTAAAATATTAAACGCGTAGCGACAGGAGACGATTTGTTTCACTCTAAAACAATGCGCTTTTTTCGTTTACACCAATTCGAGTGTGTTCAAATCTGCTACCCTATATATACATCATCATTGTTATTTTCCTTTACCGCCATCCCTTTCTTGATCTCAAATTCTCTACACCAATTCTGGTATCAAATGGCCGATAATCAACGCTCCCTTAATTACTAGTATGTGAAGAATAATCGTATTTTTTTCGGTTTACTGTAACAGGAGAAGAAGATCCTTCAAGTCCCACAAAACTGTTATTAAAAACAACGATTAGATCATCCTTAGGCAACTCCATGCACAGAAGATTCCTGATAGTATTGCCTACTCAGTTGAGGCAACGAAATTATTTTGTGTCCTTGATACAAAATTCAATGAATTTGTATCCGAAGAAGATGAAGAAGATGAAGAAGATGAAGACGATGAAGAAGATGAAGATGAAATTGTCCAATCTTGGGAGTATTTAAGTTCTACTAACCAGATTGAAGTGAAATACATGAACACAGAAGAGAGTAAAAACATTTCTGTGAATGAAATTGTGGGATCTTATGATATAAACTTTCTTAAAAATTGAGTGAAATTCCCCTGATTAACAAAGATGGGAATGATTCCGGAAATGAAATTCAACAAAAGGTGAAGGATACGGTGGCCGATTGGGTTCAAGATCCTGCAAACAGTGGTCGGATTGAAGAAGGACGTGATGATGATGATGACGATGCATAAGTTTATAAACAAATTAAGAACAATATTTTATATGTTTATTTTGTTATGATATTAGTAGTTAGAATTGAATATATGATGGTTATATATGTTTATCATGTTTGATTATCTTGTGATATGGCCACTCATATTAAACATTGTTTGCGTGACAAATTATGAAAAATGGTCACGGTATATTAATTCTAGGTGGCTAAAAGAAGATCAACAGTCGACGGCGCTTGTAATTATTACTATTTCATTTACGTTTTCATTTACTTTATCGTTCAAATCTCCCTCTACCATGCCCCTCGAGTATCGATATATACTTATCTCTGTATCAGTTTTCATCATCATCTCCACCATGCGCCTTTTCTCCCAGTCTCTCCATCTCTGTTTCTCGTCCATCATCGCCGGCAAAAAATGTGGAATTGACGTTATCTATATGTGGAAAACAGTAAGTTATCATCTTCACCACTGAAATTCGATTGAAAATTGCGTCTCAGATTTGGTATTTTTTTCTTGTGTAGGGAAGATTGCACTCTGTATCTCCTGGGAGCAGATTTTAAGTTATTATGGAAACCATGGAGACGAGGAGTCTCTAATGGTTCATACCATTGCTTTACTGAGAGCAGATTGTAAGTTATTGTATAATTTTATAACAGACAGCAGTAAGGGCACATGTTCAGGTTTGCAGCACCTGTATTCTTCAGGTGCTTTTCTCCCTTTTGGCCCCATGAACCTGATTTTTCTTCAGCAGCTTCTTCTCCCTTTTGATCTGAAGAAAGTGCATGTGAGAAAGCAAAGAGGGACTTTTTCTCTCTTTTCACTTGATCAACAGCAAGTAGCCATTATGATGATTCCGACAAACTCTCTAGTGCACCATGTGAGAAAGCATAGAGGGATTTGTCTTCAACCGCTTCTTCTCCCTTTTAAGTTAGTAGTTTTTAATTTGTAATTTTATAGATCAATGTATTAATGGAATCAGACCTTTTGGAATATATATGTAATTGTGTTTGTTAAAGCACCAGTTGATTTTGTTTGTTTATTTTTTACTTTTATTGACTCTGGTTTGGTCAAAGAGAGGAGACCTGCAGGCATAATCAAAACAAGGAAACACTTGACTCAAAATTAAGATCCATAATATTACAGGATACATAAAGACAAATTTAAACCAAATATTGTTGAGACTGTAATTTGCCAAAATTCAGAAACATTACAATGATCAATTAATCGGTTTTACGTAATATCATTCCAGTATAGTTAGCTCTTTGGTAAACATTGTCATGTGGATCTACGGGCGGCAATACATTATCGTTGTGAGGATACATGGTCCTTGATCGTCATGTGAAGTATCGAATACAAAACGGATCACACAATATAGCTGAGGTCCGAACTCCCAGCGAACCTGGAGTTCGGACAGCTCCGAACGTGTGGCCGAACCTCAGGTTCGGCCGGTCGTATTTCAGCATTATAAATATGTGTGTCTTGTGTTGTATTCAGTAACAGTCTAAGCTTCCGTGTCATGTTCTCTGATTGTACTCTGTGGTTATCTCTGTGGTTAATACAAGTGGTTTGTATTTACTCTTTGTGTTTCATCACGTTTATATTGATTTCATTACGACTAAGTAGAAGATCCATACGCTCACGCACTTTCAGTTTCAGCAAAGCTAAAAGTTCATTAAAAACTTATCTGATGCTCCATGCTTAGTCTTCAAGTTCAGTAGTTGAACCAAGACAGATAACTTTGTGAAGGTACGACTTCCTTCATACAGGGGCTTCTCCGCATCTATGAGTCGTACGTGAAACTTCTCATGGTCCTCAGTGAAATTTTCAGTAGCTCTGACCATTTCTATTGTTTCTGATGCATCGAATGGCATTCCAGAATTAAAAAATGATTCTGTGTGAAGCTCCTCTCCTGCGGGCTCGTGTTTCTGTCTGTGTTTAGTCCACCTTGTATAAGTCAGATTGAATCCCTTTGAAAACAAATGATATTCTACCTCATCAATAGGATAAGAGTAATGGTTTAGACATTTAACACAGTGACATGGAATTTCCGTCTTTTTCAAATTCGTAACTGCAAACTTTAAGAATGATTTAAGTCCATCGGTATATGATTTCGTGGTTCTACTAGTATCATCCAAGACTTATCCATGTTTGTTTTGCTAACAGATACAACGACAAGGATTATTAAGAACGATTGTTTTGCTAACACTGAAAACCCTTTTAAATAATCTTTATAGTGAACCTGTTTACTAGAGAAGTAATAGGACGCAGGGAAAATTCTGTCGATTAATGAGCAATGGAGAAATGGGGAGCGGGGAATTGGGGAAATCGAGAGTTATATGTGAAATTTTCAATTGAATTTGCTCATTAATTTATCCCGCCTCTTTTAGAATTTAACGGGCTCAGTTAGAATCATATTTAAATAAATTATAATGAAAAGTAGCTTCTAACTCAGGAATTCTAGTTCATTTGTTTCTGTTCATCTTCTCTCAATCCGGATGAAATATTATCCCTGAGGAATTCTAGTTCTTCTACTTTTGTTCTTCTTCTCTAAAACATTAATATTTTAAGAATAAGGTGGTGTGTATATAACCAATAATTAAGTTATACATATGACCAATAAGCTGTGTTTAGGGGCAATGAGGGTCAGTTGGGACCAATGAGTCCCAATAAGGTGTGTACATAATAAGTTGTGTTTAGGACCAAAGATGGCCCAATAAGGTGTGTTTAGGGGCAATGAGGGTCAATTGAGACCAATGAGTCCAATAAAAGAGTGTATATAACCAATAAGTTGTGTTTAGGACCAATAATGGACCAATAAGGTGTGTTTAGGGGCAATGAGGGTTAGTTGGGACCAATGAGTCTCAATAAGGTGTGTATATAACCAATAATTTGTGTTTAGAACCAATAATGGCCCATTAAGGTGTGTTTAGGGGCAATGAGTGTCAGTTGGGACCAATGAGTCCCAATAAGGTGTGTATATAACCAATAAGTTGTGCATAGGACCAATGATGCCCAATAAAGTGTGTTTAGGGGCAATGAGGGTCAGTTAGGACCAATGAGTCCCAATAAGGAATGTATATAACCAATAAGGTGTACATAGGACCAATAAGGTATGTTTAGGGGAAACGAGGGTAGTTGGGACCAATGATGGCCAATAAGTTATGTTTAGGACCAATGATGGCCCAATAAGGTGTGTTTAGGGGCAATGAGGGTCAGTTGGGACCAATGAGTCCCAATAAGGTGTGTATATAACCAATAAGTTGTGCATATGACCAAAAAGGTGTGTTTAGGAGAAACGAGGGTCAGTTGGGACCAATGAGTCCCAATAAGGTGTGTATATAACCAATAAGTTGTGTTTATGACCAATGATGGCCCAATAAGGTGTGTTTAGGGGCAATGATGGCCAATAAGGTGTGTTTAGGGGCAATGCGGGTCACTTAGGACCAATGAGTCCCAGTAATGTGTGTATATAACCAATAAGGTGTACACATGACCAATAAGGTATGTTTAGGGGAAACGAGGGTCAGTTGGGACCAATGATGGCCAATAAGTTGTGTTTAGGACCAATAATGGCCCAATAAGGTGTGTTTAGGGGCAATGAGGGTCAGTTGGGCCCACTGAGTCCCAATAAGGTGTGTATATAACCAATAAGTTGTGTTAGGACCAATGATGGCTAATAAGTTGTGTTTAGGACCAATGATGGCCCAATAAGGTGTGTTTAGGGGCAATGAGGGCCACTTTGTAGGATCGATATAAGTGAGAGTTAAACTTAAACAATTTCCTTTACTTGCAAATATAACCTTGCGGAATTAAGTTATATTTTACTTTTCTTAAGCAAATTAGAGTTCTTGTATAATGTAAATGCTTCATTTGCAGAATAGTAGAGACAACGAAATATCGAATATTCGGCACTATTTGCATTAACTCAAAGCTACACTATTACAAGTGATAACCACACTTCTGTGTAAACTGAGAGAAAACAAGCTATATATAGTGCGGATGAGATCAATCACAGCCATTGATCTCATGTGATCTAATCTAGACCGTACATTACAAAGTCAAATCTAAGCTACCAAAAGAATAAACTTCGACATTTGAGATGACTTGCGTGTTGACAGCAACTATCTACTTTTGGAGAGCGGCTTGGGCAGATGTAGAAGCATACGAGAAGCTTTTGCAGGATGGGACTGCTGAAAAGACTTCTCAGGAAAAGTCAGGTTGAACTCATTATCTGATGGATAATCGAGTTCACCCGGAATATTCACTAAGTGACAAAACTGCTTCTTTCCGCTTGAACTTGTTGTTTCGCTTGAAGTTGTAGTTCCGCTTCAACTTCAGCCGGAACTGTCAAAACTGGAGTTCAGCCGGAAAACTTCAAATTTGAATTTCCTTACAATCTCCCCCTAAGCTGATGCTGTCAAATTATTCTTCTAAGTCAAAGTTCTTCTTCAAAATTGACTTGTACCCAAAAATTTTCTTCACTTTGTTCTACTTGTCCGTAGTTCTGATGCTGGCATCAAGATTCTGAGATAGCTCTTTGGTGTTTGTTTTGGTCACCTTTACGTGTTTAATTGAATCCCAGTCCATTTCGTTATTCTTCTTGAACAGAAATGGACTCATGGATTGTAAAGGTGCCATCAGCTCTATGAACATAGAAGAGCTTCTCCTCCTCTTCCCAAATGATAAATTTTATTTCACTGGTGGGCATTTCATCTTCTTCTTCTGCTGAGTCATCATCTAAACTGCTTCTGTAGATCATTCCACATTCCAGCACAGATGGCTCAATTACAAGCCTTAACATGTGCTCTGCTCTTGAAGGATTCAAAATTTCTCTAAGTTTTAGAATGATGTCTGTCCTTTGCAGCAGAGTGAGTTGAGAAGTTGCCTTGCGAACATTTACCACTTGAGTTATGCCACTGGCCATAGTAAAAGTGAAATCAAATGTGGCTTCATCCACTATCCAACCCACAATTTGTCTTTTGCTGGGTGGAGCTCTTCTCTTTTCTTTTTGATTTCTTTTACTCTTGGCATGCATTAGCTTTCTTTTCCTGACCGATCTTTCTTCATCAGAGTCAACAGTAGTTTCTGGCACAATGGGTTTCTTGCCTCTGTCAGATGAAGAAGGGCCAGCTTGAACTTCAGTAGGTTTGGTGATGGTGGTGGAGGGTTCATTGATGGTGAGTGGAGGAAGTGAGGTTTGTGAGGGTGGTTTACTGGCTTCAGGAGTTGGGCTAGAAGGTGGGGTAGGTGGAAAGATATCAGAAAAATCCATAGTAGGAGGAGGCTTCTTCTTGAAAGGAATGATGGGAGTGAAATTGTCAGCTCTGTATTTTGGATTGGCAAGTTTGGCGGCTACTTTCTTGGAGATTTTGGGAGGTTGATATGGAATGATGGCTAGAGACTGTAGAAGGGATGGAACTGATGTAGGCATAGGATTTGGGTCATATATGAAGGAAGGTGGAGGAGGGATATCTGCATCAACAGTGATCTCAGGTTTAACATTTATGTGAGTTGACATACCTGAGGTGAGCTCTGAAGGTGCATGCATCACAAGCTTTGGGTTGACAGCAGCTATATTTCCTTTTAGCTTATGAAAAATTGAGTCAATCAATTGGCATAGTTCTTTGACTTTCATTTGAGCTACCTCTTCTTCAGTTCTTATGTTTCTGACCACAAATGCCCTTTTTACCCTTTTCAACAGTTGATAATTCTCATCACTCTTTACCAGCTTGGTAGGCAAATGAGAGGCAATGGAGATTAGCCTCTGCCTATCGGCTTCAGTCACAGCATCTAATCATAATCCTTCATTCTCCAGTTGAAAGACTTGGTCTTTGCCTCTTCCAGTAAATTTTCAAATACAAAATTTTGCATGTAAAGATCAAATTCCTCTTGAATTTCTTTAGCAAGCCTCTCATCCTCTGCTATTCTCTTGGCATCTTCTACCATCTTCTGTATAGCTTCAGCCTCTGGAGTTTGAACCACCTGTTGAATTGTTTTAGGTACTTCAGCATGAACAGGTTCTTCCGCTTGGGTTGGTTCAGTGCTCCATAAGGTTATGAGGGTTTCGGCCATTTCTGCTATTTCAGCATTACTCCTTTCTTCCGGTTGAACCTCAGTTGGTTCAGTAGACATATCAACACCAAAAACTGAGTTGCCAGGGCCAAAAGTTTCCACCTGGGCAATTGAATGGGTTTCCGGTTGAACAATATTCTCAGCTTCCACAAACACTTCCGCCTGAAGTTCCGCCTGAACTTCCGCTTGAACATTAGATTGATCTTCAGTCATCACCTGGGGTTTGGTGACTTCAGATTCTATATCAGCAACTTCTAACACCTCTGTCCCTTCATCTTCACCAATAGGATTCTCGTCTTCTCCTTCAGAGATTGTAGCAACTACAGTGGTTGCAGCGCTGTCTTCAGTTGCCTTGCTGTGATCACTGGCTCTTTCAGCCGGAAAGATAACATCTTTTAGAAGTGTAGTGATCATGTTGATGTGCTCAGGTAGAGCACCAGCAATCAACATCGAAGATTGAACCAGCTCCGTGAGGTTGGGATCCTCAAAAGGTGAGATGGCAATTAATTGACTGCTTTTGATGTTGGCCCAACACTCTTCAACACCAAAGGGATTTATGCCAATTCTTTGACAAGCTGTGGCTCTGACTTCAGCCGGTATCCTCTGATCTTCTTCAATCTCTGTAATGACAGGCCTTGAGGGCAACTTCTCCCGTAATTTGACAGTATCAGCTTCTTTAGCTATTACAGCTTCATCAGCATCACTGTGAAGGGTTGAAGGACCTGCTTCAGCATCAGTTGGATTAACTTTCACCAGTTTGGCAACAGTTGCATTTAGAGTATCAACCTGTGCTTGGAGAGATAGGTACAAATTCGTCAATTGAGGTAGTGAAAAACTGTCCTCAACTGGCTTTTTGCCAGCATCCTTGGACGAAACCAAGCTATCAATCCTAGATTGATCAGCAGTGGTACCCATGGCTTCTTGGCACCTGGGATTCTCTTCATCTGTCACAACAACTCTTGGTTCCAATGAAGGAACTTCAAGTGCTGATTCAGAGAAGATTTCCGCGAATTGGGTCTTATTGATGTTACTGCTGACACCAGGGTCCAGTGGGGATCCCTGGGTAGCAGCGGCCCTTTCCGCATGAATCTCATCAATACTCCCGAGATTCACCTCCAGTAAGGAGTGTGGGTTCACTGCTGCAGGGTCCTGGCTTATCAGGTTGTTCTCATGTGATGTGGTAGGTGAGTTAATAACACCTTCACTTAAGCCAAGATTGATAGCACTGTCACTCCTGGGTGATTGGGGTTGAAGTGGTGACATATGTCCAGATGGGGATTGTGCATCTGCTTCTAATGACTCCCCCTCAAATGAGGGTTCGTCCCTAAGAGAGAATCCCAATTTGACAAGTTTCCGCTTGGACATTTTGCCTGGAGCGGGGTTAGAAGCTTCGGGTTGGGTGGTGGCACTAGGTGGAGGAGACCTAATAACCACTTGTCTCTGTCTTTTGAAAGTGACAGGAGGAGTTTCAGTTGAGGAGGTGGCAGTGGTAGATTGATTGTGAGCTTTCCTCTTTCTGGATTGAAAAGTTTTTAGTGTTGAGGAAGCAGGGACAGATGTGGGATCAGTAACTATTAGGTCTATAGTTCTGTCATCTTGAGCAGGGAGCTCAGTCACTCCTACAGTTTCCGGTTGAACCTCTGCTGTAGCAGGTTCATCAGGAAACTGCCTTGGAATCGGTAAGGGGTGGTCAGTATCCCTTCCAAGAAATGGAGATTTGTTTAAAACAAGGTTTGAAAAGGTTTTCTCATTCAGAAGTTTTTGATGCAAAATTGTACCGAGCCAAACTATGTGGGGGTACTCTTCTTTGAGAATGTAAGTCAAAAATCTAGGATACAGGTAAATATATTCAGAATTGACATTTGATTTTAGGGCATGAAAAATGAGTTTTGAAAAGTTAAAGTTTTCACCTTTTACAATAGCGAAGAAAGCAGAAGCTTGCTCGCTGGAGAGCTCATCATATCCTCCCTTGATGGTTTTGCTTTGCAACGAACCAACGTAACCAATATTTCTGAACAAACGGAGATATTTGGTGTGATCAACCGTTTCATATCCTCCTTCATCCTTTAATTTCAACAGACTTCGCACCTTTGCCTCATCGATTTCCACTTCCTTTCCTTGTACAGTTGACACAATCGCTTCACTACCATTCGCCCTTTCAGTAACCCTAGCGTGTGACCAAAAATCCTCGAGTATTTCTTCAAAAATTTCCGCTTCGACAGTAAGCGCATGGTGAAGATGAGAACTTTTGATGAAGTCAATCATTTCGTTGTAGATGTCTGTTTTGCTCGGTGGCTCTAGATATGCCACGAGATTGTGTTCTACAGGAAACTTCGAGTCACTTATGGGCCTCTTGCCGCTTGCCTTCCCCTTGGGAGCCATTGTTGACGCAGGTTGACGGTTTACGAATGCTTGTCGGAGAGGGTTTGAGAGAAATTTGGAGTAATTTCGGAATGGGAATGATGGAAATGGGGAAACTGACGGTAAATTAGGGCTTTTTACCTTTTTCAGTGCTGGCGTGGAGGAGAGAGGTTATAAATCGACGGTTCAGTGACTGATGGGATAGGTGCTTTATAGATTGGACGGTACAACTGGTTAAAGCATGTCCTTATCCAAAAGTTAATTTACTGAAACCTCGGATTTAAAACAGTTAAAAATTCAATGGGTAAATAAATGTATATCCGCTTAGAAAATTGTGTCTTCCGAGTAATTAAATGAAACGTTGACTTTGTTGACCTGGAAGTTCAAGCGGAACCCATTTTCTCCTTTTTATTTTAAAAACAAAAATTCTTCCGTCTGAACATCAAGCGGACAACTTTTCCGCTTGAAAGAATTGTTTTTTAAAATAAATTTCCACATTATTTTAAAACATTTTTCCGGTTGAAGTTCACCCGGTGAATTTCAAAAGTTGTCTTTTCAGGTTGAGCCTGAACTTGAACCGGAAATCCAAAACACATGATTTTTGAAAATTTGTGTTAATTATTCATAGTATTATCAGTAGTTACTGACTATGAACTGAAATGTTGTCTGATTAACACTAAAGATTTTCATTTTCATTTTCTTTTGTATCAAGAGACGGGCTCTTTGAGCTCATGTGTCCCTTTTATTAGATTTGTGAAAAAATAGTTTAAATTAGTCAAAGTTCATCATACCAATGGCACTAATGAGATAGAAAAATCTAGCTTCATCAAATGCTTTGGTAAACAAATCAGCCAATTGTTGATCTGTATGAACTTTAACCATTCTAATCAAGTGTTTCTCAGCACAATCTCTAATAAAATGATACCTGATATCAATGTGTTTTGCCTTTGAGTGTTGAACAGGGTTGTTTGTGATTGAAATAGCACTGTTGTTGTCTGCGAGAATAGGAGTTTCCATGAATTTGATGCCATAATCCAACATTTGATTCTGGATCCATAAGACTTGACTGCAGCAGCTTGATGCAGCAATGTATTCAGCCTCAGCAGTAGAAGTAGACACGCATGTTTGCTTCTTGCATTGCCAAGACACAAGTCTTTCTCCCAAAAATTGACATCCTCCTGAAGTAGACTTTTTGTCTAAGTTGCAGCCAGCATAATCACTATCAGTGTAAGCTTTGAAGGAGAAATCTGAGTTCTTTGGATACCACAACCCAAGCTTTGGTTGTACTTTAAGGTATCTAAAGATCCTCTTCACAGCTAACATGTGTGATTCCTTTGGTTGACACTGGTATCTAGCACATAAACAGACACTAAACATGATGTCAGGTCTGCTTGCTGTGAGATAGAGCAGTGATCCAATCATTGCCCTGTAGAGGTGAGCATCTACTGGTTTCCCACTTGAATCACTGTGTAACTTATGAGAAGTGGAGATGGGAGTTTTTGAGGTTGAAACAGACTGCATATCAAATCTTTTCAGCATATCTTGAATGTATTTGGATTGATTCAAGAAAATTCCATTTGCAGTTTGCTTCACTTGCAACCCTAAGAAGAAGTTCAGTTCTCCCATTGAACTCATCTCAAACTTAGATTGCATCAAGCTCTCAAATTCTTTACACAAGGCAGCACTGGATGAGCCAAAGATGATGTCATCAACATAGATTTGTACCATCAAAGTATCTTTGCCATCAGATTTCACAAACAGTGTTTTGTCAATTGCTCCCCTTTTATAGCCATTCACTAGGAGATAGTTTGAGAGTGTCTCATACCATGTCCTAGGAGCTTGCTTGAGACCATATAAAGCTTTAATCAACTTGCACACCCTGTTGGGGTAATGAGGGTCTTCAAAGCCTGGAGGTTGCTTGACATACACATCCTGTTCCAAAAGACCATACAGAAAAGCACATTTAACATCCATTTGAAATACCATAAAGTTTTTGAATGCAGCATAGGCAAGAAATATTCTGATTGCTTCAAGCCTGGCTACAGGAGCAAAAATTTCATCATAGTCAATGCCTTCTTCCTGTGTGTAGCCTTGAGCTACAAGTCTGGCCTTGTTTTTTATTACTATACCCCTATCATCCTTCTTGTTTCTGAATACCCATTTAGTTCCAATTGGTTCTTCACCTTCAGGTAAGTCAACCAATTCCCAAACCTTCTCTTTATTGATTTGAAACAGTTCCTCTTGCATTGCCTCTACCCAACTTTCATCTTCCAATGCATCATTGATCTTTTTGGGTACTTCTTGAGACAGAAATGCAGCATGCAGGCAAATGTTTGCATCAATAGACTTGCTTCTTGTCAGCACAGGAGCTGACAAGTCTCCGATAATGTTCTCCTTTGGATGGTTCTTTCCAATTCTTCTATCAAGAAATAGTGGAAATTCATGGCTTCTTCCATTGTGAGGAATATTGAGTTGAGGTAATAACTCAATATTGTTGGTTTGTGATACAGGATCTGAACTTTCTTCATGAGAACTGGGGACTGAATCTGAAATCAGATGCTCAAAACTGTACTCATTTGAACCAGCATCTGTTGAGTCATTGGATTCATTGTTCTCAGAATTTTCTGAAAAATTGTTTTTCGGTTGAACTTCAACCGGAGATTCTACAGCTACAGGATCCGCTTGAACTTCAACCGGAAGTTCGACCGGAAAAACTTTTGTATCAGCGGGAACAATTTCAGAGGTTTTCTTTGAGTTGTTCGGTTTCACAGGCTTGGTGTTGATGGATGAAAAGAAGGTAGGTTGCATTTGCAGTTCCTTGGTGCTTGTCTTCCAGATATCATCAGCTGATCTTATGTGATTTTGCTTATGTTCCTGTTCCTGCACTATTGAACTCAATGGCTTCTCAGTGGTAAAATTGAAAGCAGTGATTAGTGCATCTATGTCAAATAGCCATTCAGGTTGAGATACAAAATTGTTTAGAGATTTCTCATTAAAAGTCACATTAATGGTTTCCTCAACAATTTTAGTACTTTTATTGTATACTCTGAATGCTTTTGAAACACCAGAATATCCAACAAAATATCCTTCATCTGCCTTTTCAGCAAACTTAGGCAACAACCTATTAGTTATCAAAATAGTAACAGGACAACCAAAAGATTTAAAGAAGTAAATGTTGGGTTTTATACCTCTCCAAAGTTCATAAGCAGTTTTGTTTTTACCCTTAAGAATCAAAGTCCTATTTTGGACATAGCAGGCAGTGTTTACTGCTTCTGCCCAAAATATCACAGGCAACTTAGAATCTGCTAGCATAGCTCTAGCAGCCTCAATTAATGTCCTATTTCTCCTTTCAGCAACACCATTTTGCTGTGGAGTTCTAGAAGCACTGAATTGCCTAAAGATTCCCTTTTCCTCACAAAATGAGTTCAAAACATGATTTTTAAACTCAGTGCCATTGTCACTTCTGATTGTCTTAACTTTCAGTTTTGCTTGATTTTCTAAAGATAGAATTAGTGTTTTCAACAATTCAGCAGTTTCATCTTTTGTTTTTAAGAAAAACACCCATGTATATCTAGTGAAATCCTCAATTATGACAAAACAATATGACCTTTTCCCTAAGCTCATCACTCTAGTTGGACCAAACAGATCCATATGCAAAAGTTCTAGAGGTTGAGTAATAGAAGACTCAGTTTTGGGTTTGAAGGAGGTCTTGTGTTGCTTACCCTTGAGGCAAGAAACACAGTGTTCAGAACAGTTGAATTGCTTGTTAGGAAGACCCTTAACCAAGCTGAGATTCACTATTCTATTCATGTTCTTGAAATTAACATGACATAACCTCCTATGCCACAAATCAGACTCATCAACTGAGGCTTTGGATATAAAGCATGCAATTCCACTGGCTGGAGTGGCAGCAGACAAATCCAAAATATATAGTCCTTCTCTCCTAGGTGCTCTGAGCAGAACAAGTTCCTCAGGGATTTTAACACCAGGTTTCAAGACTATGGCCTCTTTCTCAGTAAACATCAAGTTCAAATTCTTGTCACACATTTGTGAGACACTAAGTAAATTGAAATTTAATGTGTCAACAAAATTTACCTTGTTAAAGGTAAGCATCCCATTACTGACAGCACCTTGTGCAGTAATGTGTCCTTTTGCACTTCCAAAAGCTACGGGACCTCCATTTATGATTTTAGGATTTTCCAATACATGCTTGTTTCCTGTCATGTGGCAGGTGCATCCACTATCAACTACCCATAGGCTCTGTTGGCCTTTATTATGCACCTATACACAAAGAAAATTGATTAATTTTTAAAGGGAACCCAAGCCTTTGAGGTCTTGGGCTTGCCAGAAGCATCATAATACTTATACTCTTTAAGTATTAAAGTATTTTGTATTGGATCCTCATTTAATAGGTCATCTTGATCAATGTTCAAGTGTTCAAACTGTTCACTTGATTCACATTGCCTGTTTGATTTGCTAAGCCTTCTTTCAGCAATCTTCCTTTCTCTGTATTCCCTATATTTCTTCTGTTTGTTGGTCAAAGCCTTTGGCAACTCACTGGGTGAGGTGTAGGTCTGATCAACACTAGTCATTGGTGAGATTCTAGCATTAAGTTTTGAAAATTTGTTTGACTGGCTAGATCTTTCACTGCGAAATGCAACAGAGGCATTTCCGCTTGAACTAGAGGGAATTTCAGGTTGAAAGTTGTGTTTGTTTTTCACAAAGTTTTCTCTAGAGGTGGTCTTGCCTCTAGATGGGTTTCTCCTTCCTTGACCTTCAAAATGGTCATACTCATCAGTAAACTGAACTCTGGGTCGTTGTCTAGGTGCAGTAACTGATCTGAGTGTTTTGGAGTTTTTCGGTTAAACTTCTCTTCCAGTTGAAAATTTTTCCGGTTGAAGTTTAGCCGGAACCCTGTTTGATTTTAAGACTGAAAAACTTCCATTTTTGTTATTCCCAATTAAAACCTTGTTTGACTCAGTATCAAAATACTTCATTGTGTTACTTCTTACAGGTGATATTTTACCTGTAGATCTTTTTTGAGTAAAAACAGTTTTGGGTTTCAACAAGTTTTGAGCTTTGCTCAAAGGATTGAATTTGCACATAGCAGCCATGTGACCTTTTTCGCCACATAAAACACATTCAAACATTTTTCTTTGGAAATAATCTGTGTTTTTGGTTATTTGGTCATTAGTAACTTGATGGTAAATAAGTTTACCCATTCTTTCAGTTTCAGTTGATTTTGGCTGCTCAGGTAGTTTACCTCCAACTTTTGAGTCCTTGGGTTCATAAATAGTTGGTGGTGGAAAAGCAACTTTTGGTTTTAAGACCTTGGATTGGTCAACAGATGCTGATGTGCTAGCATCTTTGACTTCATAGTTTGATGATGATTCAACAGATTTTGATTCAGATAGTGAAGATGCAGTGCTATCAACAATTAGACTCACACTGCACTCCTTCTGAAGTGCTTGGATTGGAGCAATAACAGGTGAGTATTCCTTGGGTGGTTCAACATTGTTGTACCCAATACCTGTTTTCCCATGCATTGCCCTATTCCAAAGTTTCTCAGCTTTCTTGTTAGCTGTTTGGAATTCGTCACAAGTGAACAAGGCATCTTTTAGCTTAATTTCAAGAACATCATTTTCTGCTTTTGCATCTTTTGTTTCTTGTCTTGAAATAGTTAGCTTGTTTAACAAGTCCTCTAATTGTGTTTCCAAAATGGAGTTAGTTTGCTTCAAAACTTCAAATTCTTTGTTTAAATTTTCAATTTTGGTGATGTAAGCAGTTTCAGTTTTCTTAAAGCAATTCTTTAACTCATTTAAGTTGGAAACTTCATCAATCAGATCAGTGTTGTGTTTCCTGTATTTTGCCACTTGTTCTATGCAGGCAGGACTGCATAGATTTTCCAACACATTTTCAGGAATTTCATTTACATGTTCAGTTGAATCTTTTTTAGCCATCAAAGCATGGTTGATTGGCTCATACTCGGTGACAAAGTCATCCCACTCAAAGCATTCAGTCTGATTAGCTACAGCTGCCACCACATGTTGATTTCCAAGTGGTTTTGGTTGAGTTGGCTGTTGGTTGCTGTTGTTGTTGTTTTGTTGACTGCTGCTGTTGTTGCTTCCATGGTTTGATCTCTGTTGGACATTGTTGTTGTTGTTCTGTCCATCTCTCCTTGGCTGCTTGCATTCCCTGGCAAAATGACTAAGTTGGTGACAGTTATAGCATTTAGCTTTAGATTTATCCAACCCAATTGATGATCCCTTTGACCCTTTATAAGTTCTTCCAGTTCTTTTATAAAATCTTTGGGCCCTCACAGAAACCATAGCCAATTGAGTTAAAATGTCCATTTCTTCTAGATCATCTGCCCCTATGCATTCCAAGTCTTCATGTGTGAAGCCTTGTGATGAGTCAGTTGCCACATAGGCAGAGTGAGAGTTGTCAAAAAGTGTTGAAGAACTCTCTGAGCCTCTAGGTGACTCAATGAAACTGACTGAGGGTGAGTGATATTGAGAAGAGTTTGAGATCTTTTGAAAATCAGTTGTAACCAAAGCAGTGGTTTGCAACTGTGGTGATGCTTCAGGAAAGTTATTCTGCTTAAAATTAAGTTCCATTTCAGAAGCACTAAGGATTCCATGGAGTTCACTTAGTTTAAGCTTTTTGAGATCTTTACACTCCCTGATACTGACTGTGTAGACAGTCCAAGTTGGAGGTAGTGATCTCAGGAACTTTCTGTTGGCATCAGCCTGTTCAGTTTTTACTTCTACCTTTTGCAATTCATCAAGAAGTGAAACAAATCTAAGATACTGGTTGGTCATAGATTCACCAGTTTTGTAAGTAAAGTTCTCATATCTTTGTTTCAAAACATCTTTCTTGTTTTCCTTAACCTCACTAGACCCTTCATACATTTCACTGAGAGCAATCCACAAGCCGTGTGCTGTCTTATATCCCTTGAACCCTACAAGTATAGAGTTGGGTAATGCAGCCTGGAGTGTCCAGTAGGCCTTGTGATCATACTCAAGTTCAGTGTAATCAGCTTTAACATATTTGTCTAGTGGTTTTGGTATTTGCACTTGGGCATCATCAGCAGATTGAACAGTTGGATTGTAAGGACCTACAGTCAACCTGTTCCAAATGCGTCTGTCTAGGCTTCTAACAAAACCTTCCATCCTGAGTTTCCAAGTATCAAAGTCATCAGGAGTGAAAATTGGTGGTTTGTTAGAGCTGCCGTTAAGTGAACCAAGAGTTAAATCAGTCATTGTGAAAAACAGTTTTGTAAAACAGAAAACGCTTAAAGAAAATAAGTATGCAAGTAAAGTATCAGCTTTGAAGCACTAGAAGTCTTCAAAGTAGAGAGCCAATGGCTCTGATACCAATTGTAGGATCGATATAAGTGAGAGTTAAACTTAAACAATTTCCTTTACTTGCAAATATAACCTTGCGGAATTAAGTTATATTTTACTTTTCTTAAGCAAATTAGAGTTCTTGTATAATGTAAATGCTTCATTTGCAGAATAGTAGAGACAACGAAATATCGAATATTCGGCACTATTTGCATTAACTCAAAGCTACACTATTACAAGTGATAACCACACTTCTGTGTAAACTGAGAGAAAACAAGCTATATATAGTGCGGATGAGATCAATCACAGCCATTGATCTCATGTGATCTAATCTAGACCGTACATTACAAAGTCAAATCTAAGCTACCAAAAGAATAAACTTCGACATTTGAGATGACTTGCGTGTTGACAGCAACTATCTACTTTTGGAGAGCGGCTTGGGCAGATGTAGAAGCATACGAGAAGCTTTTGCAGGATGGGACTGCTGAAAAGACTTCTCAGGAAAAGTCAGGTTGAACTCATTATCTGATGGATAATCGAGTTCACCCGGAATATTCACTAAGTGACAAAACTGCTTCTTTCCGCTTGAAACTTGTTGTTCCGCTTGAAGTTGTAGTTCCGCTTCAACTTCAGCCGGAACTGTCAAAACTGGAGTTCAGCCGAAAAACTTCAAAATTGAATTTCCTTACACACTTAGGACCAATGAGTCCCACTAATGTGTGTATATAACCAATAAGGTGTACATAGGACCAATAAGGTGTGTTTAGGGGAAAAGAGGGTTAGTTGGGACCAATGATGGTTAATAAGTTGTGTTTATGACCAATGATGGCCCAATAAGGTGTGTTTGGAGGCAATGAGGGTCAGTTAGGACCAATGAGTCCCAATAAGGTGTGTATATAACCAATAAGTTGTGCATAGGACCAAAAAGGTGTGTTTAGGGCAACGAGGGTCAGTTGGGACCAATGAGTCCCAATAAGGTGTATACGATAATGTATATATTACAACACATTGAAAGATATATATATATACATATATATATATATGTAGACTATATGGGGTGAGGTTATGTGAAATAGCTCTTTTTCATATGTGTTCACATGTGAAATTTTCTGAATAATAAGACAAAAGAAAAAAATGAAAAAAAAAATTAATCACAACCATTAGATCAAGAGATCTAATGGTGAAAAAAGATGTCTACGTGTCTACACTTATGGGGATGTCTATAGTACCTGACATCTTTTTTTTACGTTACGTATACAAATTCATTAGGATACAATTATCATTAAATTTATTGCTTAATATTCCATTTTCCACTTAAAGATCGTTTTAAAGTTACATTTAAAATACTATTATATCTATGTCTAGAATTAATTGAGTTTATATTAAATCCGATAAATGATGTCACGTCCTTATTAGGTTAGATGCTTTCACCCAGATCGATCATATTAATCCCCAAATTACTTCCCACCATTTTTCAAATTTCCCCAAAATTCATTGATCAGTTCCTATTTCCTCTCGCCAAAATTTTATCACCAAAACAATTCATCACTCTCTTCTTCCCTCTACAGGATTCATTACTCTCTTCTTCCCTCTACATGATTCATCACTCTCTTCTTCCCTCTAAAATCTTCAGGAGGTCACTACCAAATTTCAGTCAGTATTGATTTCACTATCATTTTCAGTAGATCATTTATTTCAACTCAAATATTCCATCATATGTTCGCATTTATGTCATTCCCTATTTATTTCATTTCAGGATTCATCTCATTTACAATGGAGTGTGATGGTGAAAAATTGAAGGGCATTCATGATTATTCAAGAGAGAGTGACGATGATCAATATAATGAATATTCAAAAGACGAACGTCGTGAACATTTTGATAGTGTAGGGGAGCGTAATGAGGAATCAGAAGAAGAGGAAATTATAAACAATAACGCCCAAGTCAAGGATGAGGTTCATACTGAGAATGAGAATGAGGAACCCACAACCTCTACTCCCCAAACTACAAATTGCAAGGGGGGTTGTCGCGGTTGGTAAAGTGGCGTGCCAAATTTAGTAACAATGGTGGGAAAAAATGGCCACTAACATTTGACAATGCTGGAAGGGTTATCGGGGAGCATAGACCAAAGTTTTTAAGTTTTAAAAAAGATATTGTAAGGGCAGAGATTGGATTGAAGTATCCTGATTGGAAGAAGGTGCCAACGGACATCAAGAAGAGGATGTGGGCTCTGATTCAGGTTATTAAACATATTCTCACATTAAGTCATGTGACTACAAAATCTATGTTATATTTCGAGGTTGATAACTGTCGAAAGAATACTATTATGGTAATGCTTGGTGGGTTGCTAAGGAGTTTTAGAAGAAAATTGCGTGAAAAATACATTCTTCCCAACTTGGCGAAACCAAAGGTGCTTGCGAAAGTTTCAAAGCCGTATTTTGGTATTGTGGAAAAAGAAGATTGGGACAGATTTGTACAATATACAAAATCTGAAGAATTTCAGGTTTTTATTCAATTCAAACTGCAGCTTTCATTAATTAATTAGCTAAGTGCATGTTATAATTAATGAGATTATGATTATATATCCTACTGTTCTATTGGAAAGGTTGTGTCAACCAGTGCAAAACAGGTTCAAGCACATTATACTTATGATCATACCATGGGCCGGGGAGGATATGCCTTTCTGAGACAAAAAATGGTAATAAGCTAATTAAGAGTATTACATCCGGTCAGTCATCGTTAAGAACATGCAATGTGTGTTTCAAGTCTGGTATATATTATTATAATACAAGGTACAAAATAGAGAAATTGAAGTTGATGAGGACCCTGATTGAGCTCTTATGTGATGAAGGGCCTAGCAGAGCAAATAGTATGTTTAATTGCTACATATATACCTAACTATTTACATGTTAAAAATTAATAGCACCTCACTACATTAACTACATATTAATTACTGCAGGCCGAGAAAGAAACACAAATAAAAGCAGGATCCTTGACTGCAGAACTGGGAACGGATGCCCTGACAATGGTCCTTGGCAAGGAAAGGGGTGGATTCGTAAAAGGTATGGGTTATGGAGTGAATTCCCGTTAAAATTGACAGCATGGTGCTCCAAAAGGGCGATCAAAAGAGCTCATCGAAATACTTGAGGCGGAACTCAAGAACGAAAAACAGCTGCGTGTGAAAAAAGATGAGAGGTTGATCACCTCAATTCTAAAGTAAAAGAACAGAATGAAAAAATTGAGATGCTGATGGCGTTTATGAACAACCAAATGATTAATCAACGACAATTTGGTGGACCAGATAAAGTTGTAAATTCTGTAAGGGCCAAATTATATATATATATATATATATAGGGTTCGGTTCCCGTGCGGACAGGCATTTTGCCAACGAACCGTGCGAACATGCATAAAAACCCTGTTTCTTGGTCCTACAATGTAGATTTAGTGGTACTATATTATTAGAAATGGTGCTAGGTAGATGTATACATGTATCAATACAGTTTCTTGATCCATTCCTTGATGTTTTTTGAATTTTTACATATACCAGCATAAAACATTATACCAGCATAGAACAACATGAATTTTTATGTGCATGAGCCAAATCCAATTCTGATCATGCATCAGCACCATTTCTGATCATATATATGTATCAGCACACATTCCTGATCATATACCAGCATTAAACTACATCTCATGACCGGGAAAATGTATTTTTAGGCGTGTTCGCACTGATCTTAGGCAAATTATATATATATATGTACATACCTATAATTAATTATTAACTAGCTAATTATTGAATTGTACGTAGGACATGGTCAATTCTGCACACAATACATCGGGGAAACAATCTCTTTAATCAAACTCATCTAAGAGGTCGAAAGATAAGGTACAGATCTGAAAGATTTCTAAAATTGAGTTGATACGGAAGATTCTTGTTCACCTAGATGAACATGCTTCTCTAGTTATAGTTCATCCGGATAGTTATTGTTCATCAGGATAGTTAGAGTTCTTCCGGAATATATATAATAACTGTTCCGATTATGATAAGTTTGTACTTCATCCGGATGGTTGTAGTTCATCCGGGTAGTCACAGTTCATCAGGATAGTTAGAGTTCTTCCGGAATATAAATAATAACTGTTCTAGCTATGATAAGTTTGTACTTCATCCGGATGGTTGTAGTTCATCCGGATAGTTAAAGTTCATCAGGATAGTTAGAGTTCTTCTGGAATATAATTAATAACTGTTCCGGCTATGACAAGTTTATACTTCATCCGGATGGTTATCAGGATAGTTAATTAATGTTTAGCCGGTTATGATTTGATTTAATTAGATAAACTAGCTCGCTAGCTAAATATTTAATTCAATTGTAGGTATGTTTTGCGACCAGATCACAAGACACTCATCCATCTACATCATCAGCATCCGGGCAAAACATAAGGGTAACTATATATTTTACACAATTGTGTACTTCACTTACCTTATAACTATTTGCTCTATGATCATTTAATTAAATGCTGATCATGCTTTCTTTAGGGGAAAAAGAGACAAAGAAGTACTGGAGCAGCAGCTGGGGCATCAGAGGAGGAAGTGGTATATATAATGAACTATTTGACAAATCTCTTTGACGTTATTGTTAATTAATATATATGTTACTAATTAGTTAATTACATGGTGTCAATTTAGGAAAAAAAATAAGAGACATGCAAAATCAGTAAAACCTGCAGCTCGTAAAGTACCTGCTAAGAAGAGTGATCAGTTGAAAAAAACCAAATAATAATGTCATTGCAGCTCCTATCGACCAACCAGTAATCCCAGAGGTATATATATTAGTATATACCATAATTTTTTAATTATATTTTTTACTTTAATTAATTAATTGTTAATATATATATATATATATATATGTGCTATAATTAATATTATTTTATTATGTCACTTCTTATCAGGAGTGTCAAACTGCGACGTTGCTCATGGAGGGGAATCTACTGAACGTCATGGGAATGACTAAATTAATACCAAAAGAAAAAAATGAGAACATTCAGGGAAGTCCATTACCTCCTGGTTGTCGTAGAGTTATAGTTTATCAGGTCAAAGGGTGCAACATTTTTACCATTCCCATTAGATGAAAAAACAATGATTTCGGAGGTTGAAAATAAATATATTATTGCATGGCCGATGAACCAAATGATCCTTCATTCTAATAACACATCAGATAAATCACAGTCGGTTGATCATTCTACGGTTCAAAAAGTACTGGAACAACCACAGGTAATTACCACATTAATTAATCGTATCCGCTAATTAGTTAATTATATATATTATATATATATACATATACATATATATAGGGTAGGGATCCATGGAAAACCTCACCTCTTTAGAAAACCTGGAAAACCATCTTTTAACCATTGATTTAAAATTGATAGTTGAGATTAAATGAGGTTAAGATTGTAAAATGTTCTCATTTAATGAAGGGCATAATAGACATACCACAATATTATTAATAAATATTTAAATCAATTTTCTCTCTCTAATCTCATATTTCCTAAAATATCTCTCTCATTTGATTTAAAATTTCCAGGTCAATATTTAGAAAAAAAAACCTATTTGTAGAAAAGAAAAAAAATCGTTGATAAGCAACATGAAAAAACGTCTATCATCAGTTTATCACTATCGTCACTGTGGTTACATAGGTGTAACAATAATTTCATGTATATTATTCAAGAAAAAATTAAAGGTTACATATGTATAACAATAATTTTACATATGTGTAACCAAATTAAACATTGTACAAACTAACAAAAACCCATTTACATTTGTGTAATCAATTCATAACTTCGTCATGATAGAGTATTACATCAGTGTAACAACGAAATTTACTCAGAAACTATAGTCTGAGAACGATACAGTATTACATCACTGTAACAATGAAATTTACTCATAAATTATAACCTGACAACGATACAGTATTACATCAGTGTAATAAATGAAATTTACTCATAAACTATAGCCTGAGAAAAAATACAGTATTACATCAGTGTAACAATGCAATTTACTCAAAAACTATAACCTGATAACGATATGGTATTACATCAGTGTAACAATTAACTGAGTGAATGTTCAAACCTTCATGATGAACTCCAGGAATATCCGCGGATTGAAAAACACCTAAATTGTTGCTCTTAGAGGCGTCGAGAGCTATAGAATATTATATTCATTAGCCATCACAATCGAAGAACAAGGATCGAGATAATATTCGTTCAGAGGGGTATAAAACGGATCATGATTATCTTCAGATTCGTGATTGAATGCTTCACGAATAGGACTGGAACATTCCACTCCAATTGTTTCGTGATCTTGATTAGATGGATTAGAAACCATATTTTCCCGATCTTGGTTTTTTCCTTCGTGATCTTGATCTTGCATATTCTTGGCGTTGGAAAGAAAAAAGACGAACAGAAGATCTGGGTGTGTTGAACATGATTAGGGTTTGATAGTAGAAGAAAGAGAACGTAATTAATTCTCTTAAAATCATCAAATCAGTTGAATGAATTTAAAATTGGAAGATAGTTTACTAAAATAGAATAGTTGAAAATACCTTATTACCCTTTAATTATAAGAAAAAGAAAAAATTAAATGAAATGTTATGATTGGTTGAAATAGGTTTTCCAAGTTTTCCAATATTTAAAGGGTTTTCTAATGATCATTATTCTATATATATATATATATATATATATATATATATATATATATATAGGGTTAGGATCCTGCGAAAACACATCTTTTTGTGAAAACTGCGAAAACACATATTAAAACTCACGTAACTTTTTCATACGTTAACGATTTTTCATAAAATTTGCGCCAAAAGTCTTAGAATTACGTTATCTTTAAATCTGGAGCAAAATATTACAAAAAAAACTGAACGTTTTTTTTCCCGTGTGATGCACATGTGCATCATATAATTAAAAAAAGTTATAAAATGCTATTTTTTTCTTTAAATCTAAAGATAACACAACTATAAGATTTAGGGTGCAATTTCTTTTTAAACTATTAATGTATATCACATGTATGAGCATTTTTTTTTTGTATGATGCACATGTGCATCATTCAATAAAAATGCAAAAAAATTATGAAAATATATGACATATGGTGCGACTAAGAAAAAAAAATATTAATTCATACTAAAAGTATGAGTTTTTTTTGTGATGCACATGTGCACCACACAAAAAAATATTTAAAAAAATAAAAAAAGCGTTAAGTTTTTTAAAACTTTTATAGGATTAAAGATAATATATTTTTAAGACTTTTGGTGCAAATTTTTTTAAAAAATATTAACGTATGAAAAAGTTATGTAGGTTTTAAGATTTGTTTACGCAGTTCTCACAAAAAAAGGATGTTTTCGCAGGATCCTTCCCCTATATATATATATATATATATATATATATATATATATATATATATATATAGGGTTAGGTTCAAATGAAAACTTGTTTCTTTGAGAACTTTTGAGAACTATTCTGAGTCACTAATTTTCAGGGGGGAAACATTCAAATTCATGGGGGTGATTTCCTTATATATAACTTGTGGCTCAGAATGGTTCTCAAAAGTTCTCAAACCTAATTGGTTCTCAGATGATCCACATGTCAACACGTGATTGCTTCCTAGCCTTGTTAGGTGAAATGGTTTTTTTAGCTGAACCTAAACATATATATATATATAAACATATATATATATATGATCGGTTTTATTTGTCATGTTTCCAGGTAAATAATGATCGGAAAAAAGATATCGAAAGTGTACTTAACTGTTGATACATAGTCCTGATCGTCATGTGAAGTATCGAATACAAGATGGATCACACAAGATAGTTGAGGTCCGAACTCCCAGCGAACCTGGAGTTCGGACAGCTCCGAGCTTGTGGCCGAACCTGAGGTTCGGCCAGTCGTATTCCAGCATGTATAAATAGTTCATCTTGTATAGAATAAAAAAGGCTTCGGTGTCATATTCTCTAAGTGTACTCTGTGGTTCTCTGTGGTTAATACAAAGCTCATTTGTATTTACTCTTTGTCTTTTACACGTTTACATTGATTTCATCACGACTAAGTAGAAGATCCGTACGCTCACGCACTTTCAAGTGGTATCAGAGCATTAGGTTTGCTCTACCAGTCGGAAATCAGTGTTTTTCAGAGTTTTGAGTTCAAATTCACGTTTTGTCAAAAATATGTTTCTAGATCGTTTCTATCGAGTTTGCTTGAATTTTTGTCGAAAATTCCAGTAAAAAACGTTGTAAATCGAGAAAATGAGGTCGAGAGAAATCTGTCTCGTTTGAGGTTCGGACAAGCTCGGCATAACCGCTCCGAACTTGGGGTTCGGACGGAGCTCGGTCATTCCTTAGATTCGGTGAGAGATCGGTCTAGGCTCGGACAGAGTTTGGTGGTCGTTCGGAGCAAGTTCGGACTTACTTTTATTTTGTTCGACCGAAGGTCAGGTTCGGAGGACTTTTGGTGTTTCTAAAGTTCGGACGACGTTCGGTGATAGTTCGGAGGAGGTTCGGACGAGGTTCGGAGTGAACAGTAACAATTTTTTCGAAAATGTCCGATTTTCAAGCGTTCGCGGCTATTCAAATTTCGGTTTAAGCTACGATGCAAACAATGATGAATTATGATAATGAAATTGGAACAAGTCAGAAAGTTCCCAAATTGTTAAAATTGGAAGATTATCATAGTTGGGTTAAACGATTTGAAGCGTTTGTCGATACGAATGACATTGGTATGTGGTTAGCGTTCACTGAGCAATATGTTTATCCTAAAGATGAAACTGGTGAACCTATTCTTCAAAGAAAAATGTCTTCTGAACAAAAGAAAGCTTATCAAGCTGAGAAAAAGGCGTATGGTACGTTAACGATGGCATTACCTAAAGAGTTACTTCATCAATTTGCTGGTAACTACACATCAAAAAGTCTATGGGATGCATTGGAAAAACGATGTGAAGGCAATGACCAATACAAGAAAAGTCGACAAAAGGTTTTGAAGAAAGAGTTTGATAGTTTTAAACATTATCAGAATGAAACGATTCCCAATCTGATTGCAAGATTTGCTCATCTGATGAGTGAAATGCGTTTGGTGAATCTTACTAAAGAAGAGGTTGATATGAAAGAAAAGATTTTGGAAGCATTGCCTGAAAAATGGGAGAATTATGTAATGATGATTACTCATGATAAGGATTTTACAGGATTGTCTTTCAATGATTTGGTTCAAAGAATTCAGGCTCGGGATATGGAATTAATGGTGAATAAATCACTTCCTACACAAATTCAGAATCCTGCAGTGTATCATGGTGAAAATGACTCTACAATGAATGCTGGAAAGTCTAATATTCTTAGTTCCGCTACTCCTACAGCATTTCTGGCAGGTAAATCTGAAAATCCAAGTTATTCTTCTGCTGGTTGTAATGTGTCAATTCCAAGTTCTTCGACTCATAGTGCATTGTCTGTTCAAATTGTCGATGATTATAATGCATTGATGTCTGCATTAGTATCTTCATACTTTGGTGTTATCACTGGTTCTGTGAGTAATGTTGAATTAGCAAATGAAGATTATGATCAGATTGATTATGATCATTTGGAGGAAATGGATCTCAATTGGCAATATGCTATGTTGGTTCGTCGAACAAAGAAGTTTTTCAATAGAACTAGTAAGAAGAGACTTAATCAGGAAGGAAAGATTGAATTGGACAAATCTAAGGTGAAATGTTATAAGTGTTCAGTTTATGGTCACTTTGATCGAGAATGTCCAAGTTCTACAGAATGTAAATTGAAAACTGGTCAGCATGCACATTTAGTTTTTCATCCATCGGATAAAGCTAAAAAGGTTGATCAGAAATCTGCTACTCTTGCTTATGATTGGACTAATACATTTATGCATCCAGATGAGTTTGCCTGGAATGTCGACTCAGAAGTTAAAAAGAATCATACTCCAATCTCAATTGGTTTAACTGTTCAACATGCTGATGATGAAAGTTTTTTAACAGAATCTGATACTTCTTCTAGTATATCTTTGGTACAAGAAGAATTACCTAAAGTCTCTACAAGTTCAAAGGTTGAAGAGTTTGAATGTTTCAAATGTAAGAAATTGCTCCAGGAGATTGCAAGTTTTGACCAACGTTGCCAAATTTCAACTGAAGAAATTGTGGTGTTAAAGAAAGAATTGGAGGATTTTCAAAAGAAATATTATGAGTTGGTTCATATTCATGAAGATGTTTTAAAGGAAAAAGGTCAATTGGCTGAAGAGTGTGAGAAAGCCAAGGCTGAAGCGTTAGACGCAGCTCAAGATTTTAAGAACTCGTTTGAGAAGAGTTATCCTGTTCAGCAAAAGTATGAAGAGGCTACTGCTCTTATTACAAAGACTGCTGTTACAGTTGAGAAACTTCAAAATAAGATTTCTATGCTTCAAGATGAGAATGTTTTGTACCGGGACAAGAATGACGTATTGACTAAAGATGTTGAGATCTATAAGCAAAAGAGAGAAAGTGTTCTTCAAGAACTGTTTGCAGAGTGTGAGATCAGGAAGTTACAGACTTATGAATATGATGATCTCAATGCAAAGTTCATCAAGTCACAACAAGAGGTGTTTGAAGGTCAACAGAAAATTAATGACTTGAAATTGAAGATTTTGGAGTTGAAAAGGCAAGTGAAGAACTGCAATTTGTCACCGACATTGCTTAACTTCTTATACAAGCGGGATCAGAGTTCGGAAAGTTCTAAGAAGGATGATGTTCACTTGGTACCTCAACCAGTGGATTTAATTGAAGTTACTGCTGCTCAGATTGATCCAAAAGATGACTTGCATGATTATTCCAAGTTTGCCACTCCATCCAAGAAGAACAAGTCTAAAGCTAAAAAGAAAGAGAAGCCTTTGGGTGAAGCTCCAAAATTTGTTTCAAATTCTGTTTTGTTAGAAAATGAACAGGTTTTTGATAAGGTTGCTTCAAGTTCGTCATCTGCAACCGAAGAAGAAAAAGTTTTAATTGAAAAGAATAAGCTGAAGGATATCAAGGCTAAATTCACTAGTGAAGCTAAGTTGAGAAAATCTTCAGGTTCTTCTTCAAGTTCGTCAAAGGTTTCAGGCACTAAGCACAAAGGCTTGGGTTATGTTATGAAGGAAGTTCCGGTTGTTGCTAAGAAACCAGTGAAAGTTGACAAGACTGCTAAAGCCAAAGTTGCAAAGAAATCACCATCTCCGAAAGAATTTTCTTATTATTCTGGAAGGTCATCGTCTTCAAGGAGTCCATCTCCTAGGTATGACTCTTCTGATGGTTTCTTTGATACTTTTGATTCTGAACATTCATCTGGTTTTTCAAAATCACAACAATTTTTCAAATAATTTTCGAGAACGACTTTGTTATGTATGTCGTCAACCAGGACATCTCGCTGCTGAGTGTCCGACGACTGCATATATCCACAAAACTGCAAAATATGTGGACAATAAAGGTCAAATTTTTGATGTACCATGGTCTCCAAAAGGTAAATCAACTCGTAAATCGTCTTGGTCTAAACCGAGTACGTCGGTTGAGTCTGATTCAGGTTCTGATCAAAAATTGAAAATTTTACAAATGTGGAAACAGAAAGTTGTTTCCAAGGCCAACACGGACTTTGTGGAAGACACCAGGCGACCCGACGCTGTTGAATCGGGTCGATCCAAATGCGACTAATGATTTATTTGGTGTCAGCAGGTATTTCAGGAAGACCTTTCAGTGATTGGGCAATTGCTGACTGTGGAATATCTATTTTAATTAAACTGACTTTCCAAATCACTTTTGTTTTCACAAAGCTAAACTGCAAGTATTCGTGTTGGTTGATTAATTTTTCTTCTTTTTACTCCGTCTCATTCTGAGGGGGAGTTTGTTTTTGCAAAAAGCCAACAATAGTTTGTTGTTTTTCAAATCGTAAAAATGAAAATCTATAAATAGAGTTGTCATTTTTAGGGGGAGAAATTTGGAAAAGACAAAAACAATGAAAAATGCAAAAATCCAAAAACATTGAAAAATGAGAAATTGTATCCGACATGTTTGGGAAATGATGGTACATTGGCTGACATTGTCTGACTCATGGATAAAGTAGATGAACAAGCCATAAGACCATTTGATCGATGTGTAAGGTAGGCTCGGCAAATCAGAAAGTATACAAATGTGATATACACTAAATCTGATGCTTGACCTAGTGGACAACATCTTGATACGTATCTCATGATATATCAAGAAAAAAATATGTAAAAAATAAAATGAGAAGTCACTGTGTATACATGTCGAACGATCGGACTTTCTCTGCGTGTCGAAAGACCGACCTGATCGTTGTTCGTTTGACGTTCTGCTTTATTTTCTTTGGTGTTTCGTATAACTCATCGGACTTTCTCTGCGTGTACGGGAGTACCGACCTCATTGTTGTTGAGTTATACAATTTCAACTTGTTTTATTTTCTTATTTTATTAAATCCGAGGCCTTATCTGCGTATCGAAAGATCGACCTTAAGGTAGACGATTTAACGTTCTAATTTCTTTTTGCATGGAACACAGTTGACTATATCATGGTTACAACCATTATGTGATTAAATTCACAAGTGAAATCACAAAATGTGATAAGCAAAGCATATCTGAATATGTCTGATAGTGTGGGGTACACTGGTCAATGCAGACTTAATCAATACCTTAACATATCCAAATGTTATGAGTATGATTTTGCCAGAGTTTAAAGTTGGACAAATTATATCTGCAATCGGCATGGCTTATGTGCTTCAATAATTGAAATTGAAGTGTAGTTCAGCGTGTTATGACCAATATGATTCCAAGTTGTGATCTTTCTCACAAAAGACAAAAATAGTGTCTGATTCTGTAATGTCTTTACTTTTCTTATCAGAAAATACCAAAAAGATTTTAGGTGTGTTTTGATATAAGATTTCTAAAAAAAAAAGATTTTGTTTCTTATTTGTTTTCGATTGATCAACACGTAATACAATATCAATTTTTGATATCAAACTATCTTGGAGTCTCTAAGAGACATTTTGCACCAAGATTATTTATGTTTGCAGATTTCTAAGTGGGAAGAGAACATCACAACTTCAAGTCTTCTGAAGATTGTTGATAAAGAGATTACACACGATGCAATATCAAGTATTCAAGATTAAGCTCATAATCAAGATCGAGGAAGAGTTTAATTGAAGATACAAGATACAAGTTTGAATAGAGAAGATGATACTGCACATGCCGAGGGGGAGTTTGTTGATACATAGTCCTGATCGTCATGTGAAGTATCGAATACAAGATGGATCACACAAGATAGATGAGGTCCGAACTCCCAGCGAACCTGGAGTTCAGACAGCTCCGAGCTTGTGGCCGAACCTGAGGTTCGGCCAGTCGTATTTCAGCATGTATAAATAGTTCATCTTGTATAGAATAAAAAAGGCTTCGGTGTCATATTCTCTAAGTGTACTCTGTGGTTCTCTATGGTTAATACAAAGCTCATTTGTATTTACTCTTTGTCTTTTACACGTTTACATTGATTTCATCACGACTAAGTAGAAGATCCGTACGCTCACGCACTTTCATTAACACCAAACCAGCTGAGTCAAGATCTGATAAACAGAAAACTTAATACACGGATCCAGCAGAAGCAGCTGATGAGCATGGACAAGAAATTTGTGACGCCCACTCCCAGTCTTGGCTCCAGGAGGGGTCACGTGTCGGATTTACTCATGAACACATGGTACAACAGAGATAGCTAAGCAGCGGAAATTAAAAACTTTTCATTTATATATATAAATAACAAGTTACAACAGTAAGGAAGATAACAACATAATCTATAACTAGATCTTATCTATAGCTATGCCAGTCTACTACCGAGTCTTTTCTGATAGCTTGCCCATCTAATCTGCCCTTGCTAGAGCCCTTTCCTTGCTACTTTAAACATCACCGATACCTGACATACATGCTTTTAAAGGTCAGCTTACGCTGGTGAGTTCTAAGTATTTAAAACTTTTACTTTTCCTTGAAAGGTTTACCTCAAACATTAGGGCCTAACGACCTCTTCTTTATAAACATTTATCAGGTATAAACATAACAGAGTTGTACCAAAACATTTAATCGTTTATCCTTTATCAGGTATAAGACATAACAGAATTATACCAAAACATTTAACCATTCATTCTACTAAGCATTGTCTATTGGAACCACGTTAGTTCCTCGGGCAACCGTCGCCACCCGAAACCTTTCATAGAGTAACCGTCGTTACCCCGGGGAACCGTCATTCCCCGCTTCTAGTTGCACAACCACCTTTTCCCTTTTCACTAGACAATATCTGCTTAGATTAAAACCTTTTCAACCTTTTTCACATTTTCAACCTTTTAAACGTTTTTATCTTTTTCAAAAGTCCATTTAAATATCTCTTGTATTTGGACTTATAACCATTTCAACACCAGTCCATCACCCGTATATGGAAAATAAGCTTTTCATAAATATAATGTTATGGGTCTTGCATAACTAGGCTAATAAGATCATATTTACCCGACACTTATTCATATACATAGCCTTACACCAAACATTCACATTTTCCATTTCTCAAAGCTTTATATAAAAGTTTCATCCTTTACATTATCCGTTTATTATAACCTTCCCGAAAAGAGTAATAACATGTAATAATAACTTTAAAACAATTATAAGTATTATAACTTTTCCATGTATGTGTATCAACACAAAACAAGTAAGGGCATCTCAAATATTTTCAAGTAAACAGTTGAATATATATCATTGCATGTATATCAGCCGGAAAACATTAAAACATTTAAAACATTTAAAAGTGGGCTCATAGAACTCACCTTATTCTCTTAAGCAGTTAATATAGAGAAAGTCTCCGCAATGCCTTCCAATTAAACCTAATCGCGTATTATACGACGTTAACGCAAGGTTTAATATAATAAACACTTCCTATGTTTATTTTAATACTTCATTATCTTAATAATATTTTATTATTAAGTTCATTCCTTTTAAAAGGTCAAAATGACTAAAATGCCCTTTAGGCGATTATCCTTTTCTTTTGTTATTAATATGAAGACACGCATTCCTATAAGTAAATGCTCACTCCGGGATTGTCCAGTGAGGGATGCCATTTCCCAGTTGGGATTTATGCGATACCCTCGCTTTTGCCAGAAACCCCAGTGTACATGCATCTACCCTTCTGGTCCGCGCGAACTTCTAAATATCCGATTAACTCGTTATTTGAAATACTTTATCATTTATCCATTTTAACTTTATATATACTTATTATATATAAAACATAGTTCCATGTCAAAAATCAAGTTTCCATACCCTTCGGATTATTTTATATTAAATAATCATATTTGGAAAACCTAATTTCCCGTTATTCTCATTTCTTTATCAAAACTCATTTTCATTCAAAACTGACTTATGGTATTATCCGTTATAACATTTTATAACATGCTTTAAAATTTCAAAGCTTGGTTCATTACCGTTTACTCGGGTTTGATAGAACAGTGTCTATAAAACCCTAATTTCCATATTAACCCTTTAATATACATTAAACATATTTTAAATATGTTTTAAATATATATTAAACATTTAATCCGATAATTTCTTTATCATTATCGTCAACCTTTATATTAAATATATATGTTTATATATATTTAATATTTAAATATATTCCTTTAATCAATTTTATTAATTAAAATTGATTAATAATCATATATATATTTATTCGTCTTAAATATATATTTATATCATTTATCCCGTTCTATTATGATTTCATATAAACTTTAACTTAATAATAATATTTGTAATAATAACAAATATATAACGTGATTACCTTCTTGACGGGTCATGAAACGAGTCCGAATAACCAATATAATAAAGTGGTTCGTTTTAGATAAACGAATAGTCATTCCCGACTAGTTTCTTGCCACAAGCATTAACCCGTTGTCGGTTCGTCGTTTGGACCTTGTTACGCCACCGAAACATAATCCGAAAGTGTAGACGGTAAACTGGGTTTTCTACTCAACGCCCTCTTTTCTAACTCGAATTACAGCTTCCATCGTCCACCGTTAATAACCGCCAACCACCGCTACTATTCACCACCATCCCGACACTTCATTGGCGTTACCGTTATGCCCTGTCGTCAACCGTACGTTACCGACAACTAACCGAAAGAGGGGACGGTTTTAGCGAGTTTACCGGGTTTTAAACCCGTTTGCAACCACCACCTTCCACCACCATCTACAAGCTACTGCCGCCGCTCGCTGCCACTGCCCGATGCATCTCCGCTGTCGCCATCGTCACCGGAGATGGCCACTGGCCCGCCGTGGGGTTGCTCGGAGGTGCGCGAGGTCGCCGAGTTCATCGGTGCTGCTAGTTCAAAGTGACGGGGAAGGAGCGAGACTGGGTGTTGCAAGTTATGCCGGCCGGAAAAGACGAAGGTAGCAGGTCGCCGGAGTTCTGCTGTTGTTTGCCTTGGTTCTCGCCGGTGGCAACGTCGGAGTGGAGCAAGGTGTTCGTCGGAAAAACGAACGAGAGAGGAACAGGGGTGCAAAGGTTCGTCGCTGCTGAGCTTCGGCTCGTCGGAGAAGGGCTCAGGGACATCAGTTCGCCGGTATTCGAGGGTTGTCGGAAGGAGGGCTGGTGCGCCGGTCAGCCGGTCGGAAAGTCGGAACGAGAAGGGAACGATGGGGAGAGAGGATGGTGTACGGGCTGTGCATTCTCTCTCTCTTTCTCTTTCTTACTTCTGTATTTTTCTTTTGTCGTGGACTGCAAATCTCAATTGTGTTTGTGTTTGGTAACTAAAATATGTGCATGTATATATATAGGTAAAATACATGAGAGAATGGTTTGAACAATTGAATTCAACTTTGTTAAGGAATACAACACGTAGGTAATGAGAATGATTTTCAATTGCTGAATCATACGATCAAATTGACACATAATAGACGTGAAGTAAGGAGCAAGGATTCCATAAGATATTTTGATTTAATATGGTATAATATTTAGTGAGTAGGTATTATACCCGTATTTTAAACCCGTAAAATAATATAATATTTTATAAACGGTTTATAAAAGTTCCCGACCACCTAAAATATTACAGGAGTTTAATAAATATACTCGTAATATTTATTCTTCGGTTATAACGTAAACCGGTGAATATTTATTTAACTACGCGGTAAAAGCGCGTGTTTAATCGGTGTAGCGATCACGACCGTTTCATAAACCGAATACGACGTCTTGACTGAAATACTTAATTATTAATATAATAATTATATACGCTTTGCTGAGTTACTAAAATAATCTCGAACGGCTAACAGAATTGATTTCGGTTATTATAGCGTAATAGCACCGGTTACCGATTACATTGTTTTTCGTGCCGAATATCGCAATTATATTTTATAAAGATTATAAATCAAGTATTTAACAATACCTGATATTTTACTTTCGCCTCGGTGTTAATTTAGTGATGTTCGTGTCTTAATTACGGTTATTACAAACCGGGCCTAAATCACTATTTTGCATTTTCCCGCTTCGTTATAACTCGGATCTAAGATCCGTCTGCGCCCACGATCTTTATATTTCGTTATCTATCATATTCTATAATTTCGCCTCTTGACGTTTCCTCGAATGTCGTGTCGAATACTCGTACGCGAATCGTGACGTTTCTCTATTATACGTATATATATATATATATATATATATATATATATATATATATATATATATATTATATCACATATATTTCAGCTACTTAACAAATATAGCACACGTATATAATTTAAGTTATAAAAATTTGGGGTGTTACAAAATTATAATTAATTATTATAGAAATTAAACTTTGATGGTGTATGTTATTTTTTTGAACAGCATTTGATTAGTGTATATACATTAACTTTTAATTATAATATGATTTTAAGGTTTCTCTATATTAATTAATATACAGTATAATTAATTGTAATTAAGAAAATATATGTGACCTTATATATAATACCAAATGCCACATTTTTTATATTTTAACGTGGTCGTTGCCACCCTTTGGCCACGCGTATTAGGACAATATATCTGATTTCAACTACCATTTGGCCACTTATTTTTCCAAATATATGTGGCTAAAATACAAATATATGTGACCATGTAATATCAAACGCCACATTTTTTATATTTTAACGTGGCCGGTGCCACCATTTGGCCACGCGTATTATGACACATTATCTGATATTGACTACCCTTTGGCCACTTTTTTTTCAAAATATATGTGGCTAATGCACAAATATACGTGACCATATAATACCAAAGGCCACACTTTTTATATTTTGTTGTGGTCGTTGCTACCCTTTGGCCACGCGTATTGGGATAAAAGTTATGATTTCAGCAACCCATTTGGCCACATTTTTTTTAACATATGTGGCTAAAACACAAATATACGTGACCATATAATACCGAAGGTCACGCTATTTATATTTTAACATGGTCGTTGCCACCCTTTGACCACACGTATTGGAACAAAAATTATAATTTCAGCAACCCATTTGGTCATGTTTTTTAAACATGTGTGGCTTAAACACAAATATACGTGACCATATAATAGCAAAGGTCACGCTTTTGATATTTTAACGTGGCCGTTTCCACCCTTTGGCCACGCGTATTGGGACAAAATGTATGATTTCAGCATCCTTTTGGCCACGTATTTTTATAATGTATGTGGCTAAAACAAAAATATATGTGACCATATAATACCAAAGACCACGTTAAACAAGCACATGTGGTCGTTGGGACCCTTTGGCCACGCTTTCTGGAAGAGTTGTTTGATTACAACAATAAATAATGGTGCCCTTTAGCCACGCTTCTAGGTGGCTTCAGCCACTAATATTGTAACGTGGCCGTATGATACATACGGTGACGTAACCTTTTGTGTCGATTGAAGTGGGAAAAAAAACGTGGCCAAAGACCTTTGGTCACAATTTTTTTTCCCTTTGGCCACGTTTTTTTTCCGTGATCAAAGATGAATTTTGATGTAGTGTTTCCACGGCAGTCCTTCTTGGCCGAAATGAATGCGCCTCTCCTTTCTCCAAGAGGGCAACATTTTTGCCAGATGGTGGCTTGTGAACATTCTGGTGGAAGATTAGCAAGTAGGAAAGAGATGACGGAGGCGGAGCTAAATGCGTAGTTCTTTAGCTTGTATTGTCTTTTAATTTGAAAAATTATGTGGTATTTGTTTTTTTAAGCTTGTTTTATTTTTAGGAATTTATATTGAAATTTTTTTTAATGAATGTTTCATTTTATGTTAAGATAAATGAATGCTTATGTTTAATTAAATGTTATATTTATAAAAATTTATTTAATAAAAAAACTATTTAAATATATTTCAAAACTAGCTGACTCTCTAAGGGTCATTTTCATATAACTTTAATCTCTCTCATATCATTGGATAAAAAAAATACCCCAAACTACCTTAAATACCATACTCTTAAATACCATACTGTCCACCCTTAAAAAAATATCTACTAGAAAAATAAAAAAACAGAAAAAAAAAAAACACAAATCATTTTGAACTACCCAAAAGTACCCTAGAGGTGACCATACCCTCTTCTCATATAATTTTTTTTCTCTCTCATGTGACATGCTCACATTGGATAAAAAAAACTACATAAACTACCCCAAAGATCATACCGCCCACTCTAAAAAAATACCTACTATTAAAAGAAAAAAATGAGAAAAAAAAAACAAATCATATTGCGTCAACTATTAATCACTATTCAGGAAGCTTTATTTTTAAACCATGATATATCACTAATTGTACATAAATCAATCAAAATTTGAATAGTTAGAACTTAGATGTATCTAAAATATTAGAAATTAAATAGCAAACCAACCATCAATGTTAGACAATGGTAAAGAAGATAGATGTCGCTTTATAATAATAACTCTGAATTTGCTTCTTCACCATGTGATTTGTAGCTCATGAGAAGGCCATGAAGAAGGATGATATGTAGATACACGTTATAATCAAAACACGTTGTTGGTCACAATATATGTCTGAAAAAATCGTACCTTTTAAAGTTTAACCAAAGTAATATCGTCTAATTAGGCATGTTTACAAAGGAGAAGAGAGAAAAATATGACTTTTAATGACATTAAGAGGTTACCTTTTAATCATTCAGCATCTCTTAAACCTTTAATCATTCAGAGGCACCATTAAGAAGTAACATCTGAATGACCATTAAGAGGCATTAAGAGGCTACCAAACATGACCTTATAAATTAAAAATGACTACCCAATATATATTAGGGTTATTTGCTTCAAATAATCCTAACTATCACTTTTTGGCCAATAACACTCCCAACTAACGAATTTCCCTCTGGCACTCCCAACTATCAACATATTTTCTTCCACTACTCCCTTCGTTAATTTTCTTTAATCCCGTTAGTCATCTACCTACGTGACCATAAGCCACGTAGACAACCACATAATCATTTTATGCCATGTAGGACAGCCACGTAAGCAGATGACTAATGGAGTTAAAGAAAATTAACGGAGGGAGTAGTGGAGGAAAATATGTTGATAGTTGAGGGTGCCAGAGAGAAATTCGTTAGTTGGAAATGTTCTTAACCAACAAATGATAGTTAGGATTATTTGAAGCCAATAACCCTATATATTAAACATCTAAATACTTGGATGATATATTTTTACCCTTTAGATTACCTGTGAAATCTTAAGATTTTATAAGAGCGTAGTGGGGCACACCGAAGGGAGGCCCTTTAAGAAAGATAGTCCATACCCACATGGATTTGTGCTACTTTATTTGGACGGTTAGATACTTCATAAACTTGAGAGCTCATTTGGGTGTTCTAAAACAAAGGGAATCATGCACATGTGTAGGTTAGGACTTAATTAGAAAAAAGATTAATTTAACTAGAATAAAGACTAATTATACGATGTACAAAAATGAACTTCGGTGAATAGGTGAATAGTGCTATCATTTGATTGCTTCCGTGTGTTGTCATTTAGGTTCTGTCATGTAAAATTTTTGAGAACCTCAAACCCTTGCTTCGCCCATTAGGCCGGCCCTGGTTATCTTTAAATTATAGTTTACGTTTGATTTGACCCAATGGGCGGTACTTGTGCCAACTAAGCACCCTCGGTCATCGTCTCTATATAGTGTGATATTTAATAATCCAATTAAATGAATCATGATATCATGAAATGAGTTAGAAAACATGATCTACAAAACCTGTATCATAATATATTAATATACTAGGTTAGTAACCCGTGTAATACACGGGTTGACTAAAGATTATTAATGTGAGATAACTAAAAACATAATAAAATATTTAAAATTTATGAATAACATAATTCTTAATCATTTTTGTAAAGTTTGACATGATTGAATTTCTTATTAATTTTGAAAGAAAATTAATTTGAAAATTTTGTTTTTAAATTTGGAAGTTTGACATGATTATATTCAATATTTAAGGTATATATTGAGGTTGATTGTGGTGATGCCAAATGGAAAAATCCTAGGTGGACACCCTAGAAAGAAGCCATGTGTCTTCAAAAGTTATTGCTTTATTAGATGTAAAGATACGTTACTTATAGAGATCAATATGTGATTTGTATATTTCAGATTGAGGAATGCCAGAAACGATTATCATATGCATTAACACTGGTTGCAGAAGCAGAAAACTCTCTTCAATCTATATTGCAGATCATATAGAATGCGAAAGTGATAGACTACAGGGGTTCGGTTTCAGTTTCTTTATAGCAGAAGCTTGTAACGTACATTTCTTTTTATATTGCTATTGGTTTAGATTCTGAAGTAAACTGGGGTGGATCCTAAGTTCAAACAGTTCTTTTTTTTTAACACACTGTTGCTTTTAATGTTGAAAAATATCTATAAAAACTCAGCCCTTTACTTTTTGTAACTTTAATTAAAAAAAAATGAACTGCGTTTGGACTTATCGAACATTTCAGCAGATTGGGCACCCTGTGAAGAACTCTGGCCTAGGTCACCCTGAGCATTTGAGCTGCTAGTCCCTTTTAATTCTTCCAACTTCTTTCTCAATTCAAGAAACCCGGCATACAAATACCCAATACTTGCTTCATTCTTACTCTCCTTTTCCTTCAACCTCTTGTTTTCTTCCTTAAGCTCTTTTATCTCTCCCTCTCTCTTCCTATTTTGAGATAACAGAAAGTTAATTTGAGGATCAACACTTATCCGAATGTCTACAGGGACATCACTAGATTGAACACTTTCTCCAACAAGTGTTTGATATGGACGAAACTTGGAATGATTGGGGGCTGGCTGGATTCAGCAGAAAAATTTATCCTTACGGGACTGGGCTCAACAAACGAGCTATCAACTTCAAAGAATTTCCTTTCCTCATGAATCGGCCTTTGTTCATTCAGAATAGGACTTTCAGTTTGAATTGGAGTTGTTTCTTGGGCATCAACTTGAAGTGTGCTCTCAACGAATGGAGGTTCAGACACCTCATCATTCTGAACATTTGCACCTAATGATTCAAACACCATCAGGCTCGAGCTTGTCTTCTGAAACTTAAACCTGATAGATCTTGGATCAGATTTCTTTCTTGGTGAGGGTTCATGCACAGGATTAGGTTCTGCAAACACATCATCATCAGCAACATTATCATCTAACTCTCGCGGGATTGAACCACCACTTAAAGAAGAACTTAAGTCATCCATTGTTCTCTTGTGACTGATTGGCTCCAGATCTCCATAAATGTCATCCGCCAAATTCTCATCCTCTGGGAAAATATCATCCATCACATTCTCCTCATCTGAAGGTATATTCTCTGGTTCCCCCTGAACAGCCACTGGAACATCATGATCTTCAACAACAAAATAATTGACCGCAGGTTCTTCAGGTTGCGGATCTGCTTCTAGTTCTTGTTCCCTTGCAACCTCAGGGAAAGCACCTCTTTTAGCCCACTCACGTCTTCCTTGAAAAGTGATCTTTCCCCTTCTATCTTGAGTTTGTAGACCAAACACACAATCATCCATGAATTTTATATCTAGCTTCTCAACCCTTTCTTGTATCATTGGATACTTCCTCATCACCACCATGTGTACAAATCTTGGAGTCATGAGAAATTGATCTCTAGCACTCAAGTCAGCATTACCCACCCAATCTAAAAGCATCATCTTTGAAAAGTTGTATTCCCAATCCAATGTAAGTGCAACAAATGTTGTGCCATGCACCTTGTTCAGTTGATCGAAGCTTGTTCTTTTTCCCAAAAATGATTTATGTAAGTAGTGTGCCAAACACCTCTAGTAGTGTGGCAATAGCTTCTTGAAGATTGGTGGGAATTTTCCTTCATACCCCAAAAGACGTGCACCCTCTAACACTTCATTCTTCGAATATTCCATTTTATCTTCTACTCTATCAATAATACTCAACCCCTGGCGAATATCTTCTTCAAGAATCTCAATTCTGCGGTTTTGAACAGTTGCAGTGATCCTTGTTTTATCAACGTTTGCCCTAGCAGTTCCCCAAAATTCTCTCACTAGTTGTTCATCTATAAGCACGTGCGCCCTGAGAGCATGATTGATCTTGCATACATTCATTCCTGCAACTAGAGAGTAGAACAACTGCATGTGTTTCTCTGGAGGGTCATCTAAATAAGCAGGTATGCAGTGGTCTCTTTCAAAGTGAATCTCTTCCTCAATCATTTCTTCTGCCATCTGAGAAACCGAGACAAATACATCATTCTTATGGGTTCTAATCTTTCAATAGAAACCTCGATAGGAAATTGATTTTGTTTCAAGGATTAACACAACACACTCTTAAAATTAATTGTTCAATTTTATCTTTAAAAAAAATTAAGTTTGATGAGATTTTAAAAACATTTTATTATTATTCGATCGTTTATGATTTTAAGTCTGTCACACCCCGGTCAACGGATTGGGTGTGAGCGAGACGGAATCATAGTCGCAGATATACAGAACAACTTCTACTAAATTCAAACGTCATTTAAAACATAATATCATTCATGTTGCAGCGGAAAGTCATGGTGAAATGATATTGTCTTACATTTGAATAAAAGTCTTAGTTTGATATTGAAATCATAAAGCAGTTTATTGAAGATAGGTCGGGACTACGACTCCGGTAAAGCAGGGTCGAAAGTTACAGTGAAGCCCCATTTGCACGTCTTCCATGATAAGCTTAGATACCTGAGAAATCATGAGTTTAAAAGGTCAACATAAAGTTGGTGAGGTTCACAGGTTTATGATTCTATGGTAAGTTTGTAAAAATAGTTTATAGTATGTTGGTAAAGCAGTTTACGGTATACTTAAATGTTATGTTGGTTTACTGTCGTGGTTGTAAGATCTCACATGAACCTCAAATTCGAATACTAACGAATTACCCACTCATGGCATTTTATCCCAAGAATACCGAACAGGCTAGAATAACTGACGTGTACCCTTTGACAATATACGAAGTCAGGATTGGAGCTACCAAACCGGGCAGGGTTGTCAACCCAAATAGATCTATTCACTAGTTATCGTTTCGAGCAGAACTAACTAGTTATCGTTTCGAGCAGAACTAATTGAATTCAATTAATAGTGGGATTCAGTTGTACTAACGTTGATAACGATAAAGTACCAGTTGTTTGGGATACAGAACGGAACATGTAGTCATACGTCTAACAGGTAAACCATAAGTAAAAAGCATTTTATCAGTTCATGATTTCTCCCCCATAATTGTAAAACAGTTGTAAAGAAAAGGGGCCGTGAAACTCACTTGATTCAGTGATGATGATGGATTACCGAGTGGCAACTAGCAAGTAAAGTCCTAATAAAACATAAGACAATATGCATACGGGTCCACATAATCATTTGAGTAACGAACATTACCCAAATGATACCGGTCAAGTCTTGACGTATAATCCCGTTTGTAGCGTTTGAAATCCCGTTAGTTAATTAGTTTACAAAGTCAGTAAATGCTAATGTTCACGTATGAAGGCATTTATGTAAATTGAATATAAGTAATGAGCATGTGATCACGTATCGTGAATGCCAGTTCAATCAAGTCTTGAACATTGTGTTAAATAATAATATTTATTATTATTTTTAGGTTCGCTCGATCGATTGAATATTTAATCGCGTTATGTTATAAATATATAACTAAGGCTCATAATTATTATGAAATAATTATTCTAACTATTATTACAAGTTAACGATTTAATGAATAAACACAAGTAGGTTAAATATTAATGGTTATTTTAATATTAAACTCATGTTAGGGAAAATTAGAGTTTCCATGTTAATATAAATATAATTATTATTAGAACAATTAATATTAATAATCGTGATGAGTTTAACTCAAATTAGGGTTTCTAAACTCGTATGGATAATTATTTGTCGAAAATAATTATTTAAGTTTCGCTATGTCGTAAGACGTTTTAAATCGTTTAAGGATTTCGTTTCAATTTCAAACGTTTAAAAATAAACATTTGATCCAGTTAAAACGTTTTGATTATTTTAATTTATTTAAAATAATCTAAAAATGTTTAAAATATATTTTTCATAATTTCTATAAGTATTTTATTTTATTTTTATAAAATCATTTATAAATAACTTTATTTATTAAATAAAGCTAAGGTTTTAAATTTAAAGACTTTTTATAGAATTATTAACCAACATAAAATATTTTCATTTTTGTATAAAACTCCAAGACTTATACTTTTATGGAGGGTGTCATAATTATGATCTTTTACCATTTTTTATATATATTTTATCCATTTTATGTTTATAAAATCTAAACAAGACTTTTAAGTCTTTTGTTTTTAGAATTTATATTTTTATAAAATATGACCATTTTATATATTTGATCCCATTGCCAACTTTTATGGTTTAATTTATCATAGTAATTTTTTTATAAAATTACTAACGTTGATATTTATCCATAAAATTCATTTTAGGGTTTTTAAAGTTATCATTTTATGTCCAAAAGTTTAGTAACATTTCCTAAAGTTCATATAAAGTCCATACATGTCCTTAAACACCAAATTTAATCCATGATACCTTGTCTTTAGAAATATAAATTCATTAACAAGATGATTAATAACTAAAAATCACAAATAACAATCTACTCATTCATAATTACATTAAAACATGAAATAACTAAGATTAATCATGCAAAATATATTAACATCATAAAATAACTAAATGATTTTACCAAATCATTTAGTTTGTAATTTAATCCATAGGTTTTTATTTTATATAGAAACACTAACACATTTGTGATAGAAAAATAGCTCGGTGGTTACGACCGTTTAAAAAGTTCGGGTTTTAACGGTTTAGTTGTCAATACTCGGGGAATCATTCGAGACGTTAATAACGTAAAAAGCTTAGACGAAAACGAGTAAAAAGACTCACAATGGAGAGGGGTTAAACCGAGAGAAAAAACGAGAAAGGTGGTGGCTCGGTTCGGTGGTTCACAGTGGATGGACAGCAGCTGCAGTAGGAGCACCGCAGCAGCAGTAGCTCCAGCAGACAGCAGCAGCTCCGGCAGCGGCAGATGGCGAAGGGAACAACAGCAGCAGTGGCTGTGGTGTTGGTCTGGGTTGTTTCACTGGAAAGAAAAGAGATGGACGAGGGTGGCGGTTGGACAGCAGCTCCACAGCAGCAGCCAGCGGCAGCGCCTCCAGCGGTGGTGAGGCTCTGGTTCGGGGGCAGTAATAGCAAGACGGAGGGTGGTGGTGGCTGTGTTCTCGACCGACAAGAGGAAGGAAAAGGAACGAGGCGCCGGTGGTGTTGACTGTTGCGACGAGCAGCAAGGAGGGGATGAGTGGCAGTAGTTGATGGTGGTGGGTTGTGGTTTCTTCACCGGAAAAAAAAGAAAGAACTAGGGTGGCGGTGGTTGGAGATTCATGACAGCAATAATAAGGTGGTGGTGGGTTGTTGTTTACCTACAAAAGAAAGGGACTAGGGAGGTGGCTGTGGTGGTTCATGGTGGGTTACGGTGGTGACAGTTAAAGGAGGTGGTGGTTGATGTTAAAGGTGGTGGTGGTTGATGGTGATATTCACGTAAAAAGAAAGGGGCAGGGGGTTTGGTTTTGCTTGATTTTCATTTGGAAAAAGAGAAAGGAAGTTGGGGTGTTTGCTTGTTTGGGTGGTTGCTTCTTGCAGGAAGAAAGAAAAGAAGGAGATGGTAGCTGGAGTTGGTGGATGTGAGGTATGAGGTGTGGCAAGTTGTTCATCACATTTATTTACCAAAAATGTCATTACCAACTTTTTATAAAAAAAATTGTGTAGGTGATATACTTTATAAAAAGAATAAGTCTTAGTTCACAAAATGTTGCCATGTTTTATAACTATGGTATTCTATGTGAAAGTTCATAAAACTTATAAATATTTGTGGTGAAAATAACCCATAACTTTTATAATAAATAATGTATTAAATTATACAAGTTTCTAACAAGTTTTTCTTTTATAAAAATTAAAGGTGGTGTCAACTTTTTAATAAAAATAAAAAGTTGATAGGTCAATATAATTAAATTATTACATTGGCTTGAAAATTTATATTGAGCCTAATAATTAAGGGAAAAACGTATTTGGGTACGTTTTGTCGGTTATGGGCCGTACGGGTCCAAACGGGGCGCCGGTTCGAGACCCGGGCCCGTTGTGTATCGGTTGAGGTTATGGATTGTCATGATTATTCAGAATGTTAAGTTTATGTAACGGGTCAAGGTTTCAGGCTCGTTTTCATTGTTTTAGGCTTATTGGGCCTATTGGGCCAAGTCGGGCCCAATGGGGTGTTCGGTTGGAGTTTGGCTTAAGTCTTGACAACGAATTCAGTTTGTGATGTTTTTATTTCGTAAAAAAAATAGTTCGAGTCGATTGTAACAGTTTTTCTGAAAGCGGATATAGTTTTGTACACGGGTTACGGTTAACGTTTTCAGTTTTGTCAGTTCGTAACAGTTTTAAGCTCGACCATCCAGATTGTTTAAAACCGAATAGTTTTAAACATATGATCGCTTATCAGTTTTCCGTGTCGGTTATATAAATGTATGACACCAGTTCCAGTTCCAGTTCCAGATAAAATATAAAATTGCATTCTATATTTATTTTTCTTGTTATTGAATTTCCATGACTAAACCATGGAATCTCTATGAAATTTACGGGTATACGCTTTTAGTACAAACGCGGGATTAGGTTTACGTCATCAGTTAACGGTCAGACACAGTAATTAACAGTTTAAACAGTAGTTAGATCGCTTAATGCACATTAATACTTAATTAAAAGTCAAAGTAGAGGGGTTTGACTTAGGTTTTCGGACGAGGTGTCACATTCTCCCCTAGTTAGAAGAATTTCGTCCCGAAATTCAGTTCTTGATCACTGGTTGTTTGTGACGTTTTCGAAAGGACGAGGATATTTCAGACGCATTTGAGCCTCGCGTTCCCAAGTGTACTCTGGGCCTCGCCACGAGATCCAGCACACTTTGATAATGGAGTTGCGGCTATGTTTCGTTCTCTTAAGGTCTTGGTCAAGTATCTCAACCGGCTCCTCAATAAAGTGAAGCGTTTCGTCAACTTTGAATCTCGTCAAGTGGGACGACAAGCATTTCTTAAGGTTTCTAACGTGAAAGACATCATGCACACAGTTAAGTTCTACTGGAGGGCGTAGACAGTAAGCTACTGGTCCAATTGTCTCGGTGATTACTAATGGACCAATGTGACGAGGGTTAAGCTTTCCTTGTTTGCCAAATCAGATGGCACATTTCCAAGGCGACACTATTAACATGACGCGATCACCATTTTTAAGGATAAGGGTTTGCGACGATTGTTGGCAGATAAATCTCAATAGTCTGATAAAAGAGTGAGGATTGACATACGGATGAACGAGGTTTTGAGTATGAAGGTTTCTGGACAAGTCAGGATTTCTCATGAATGGGCTCTACCAGGATTTTCATGCAGTTCAAATTACAATTATGTGTGCACCCACAATTGTGATTTGCCTTACATGATAAGCCTAAGCTTTGCTCATACTTGAGTTTTCAGTTTGTCGGAAAATGAAATGTGTCGAGGTAACATTGGTCTTACGGAGTGGTTCGGGTCGATTAGTTTTCGATCAGATTCTTCCTTGGATCTCGAAAGTTCCAATGCAAACAAGGAGCTTTCGTTCCTAGTTTACTAGATCTAATTATTGTCTTTCCAAGACAATACACGTTTTAAGGTTTTGATCTTTGAACATGTCAGGCATTTACCGACGTAGGTAGCTACCTCGGCTTTCATGTTAGGCAATCAGAATTGATCTCGCAGACCGTGATACATCTTGTTCGATCATGGGTGGATGGAATATATGGATTTATGGGTTTCATCAAACATTAGTTTTTTCAAACCTTTAAAGCTAGGTACCCATAGTCTATCCATAGAGTTCATGGTTCCATCAGGCTTTTCAATCAGTTGTTTCTCCATGCCGCGCAGGCATTTGTTTTCAGATTCTCAGGCTTAAGAGCTTTCATTTGAGCGTCACGAACTTGTGACGTGAGATTCGGGCGTATGGTCATACTTAGAGTTCAAACACGACGCGGTTTGGCATGTTCCTTCCTGCTTAAAGCATCGGCTACAACGTTAGCCTTGCCCGGGTGATAACGAATCTCACATTCGTAATCGTTAAGCAGTTCAAACCATCGTCGATGTCTCATGTTTAGCTCTTTCTGGTTAAAGATGCGATGGAGGCTCTTGATCAGTGAATATGACACACCGAGTCCCATAGTGGTAGCGCCTCCAGATCTTGAGGGCAAAGATGACGGCTCTAAGTTCTAAGTCTTGATTCGTGTAATTCTTCTCGTGAATCTTCAGTTGTCGAGAGGTGTAAGCGATGACCTTCTCACGCTGCATCAGTACGCAACCCAAGCCTTGATGCAAGGCATCACAGTATACAACGAAATCGTCGATCCCGTCAGGTAAGGGTAGGATTGGGGCATTGCAAAGTTTTTTTTTTTTTATTTGCTTCAACAACTGGAAAGCATTTTCAGTTTTATCATCCCATGTATACTTCTTATCTTTTTGGGTCAGGGTGGTAAGAGGCTGGGCTATCTTAAAAAAAATTCAATGAATCGGCGATAATAGCCAGCGAGACCTAAGAATTTGTCGAATCTCGGTTGGGGTCGTGGGAATACTCCAATCCTTGATTGCTTCAATCTTAGACGGATCAACGTGAATGTCTTGGTCGTTGATCACATGGCCCAGAAAGTGTACTTCGTGAATCCAAAAGTCACATTTGGAGAATTTCGCGTAAAGCTATTCTTTCTTCAGCAGTTCCAAGATGAGTCTCAAATGTTCTTCGTGTTCTTTCTTATCACGCGAGTAGATAAGAATATCATCGATGAACATGATAACAAATTTATCCAAGTATGGTTTGCACACGCGGTTCATTAAGACCATGAATACAACCGATGCGTTAGTTAAACCAAATGGCATGACGAGGAACTCGTAATGACCATAGTGTGTTCTAAACGCTGTCTTTGAGACATCTTCATCTTTAACTCGGAGTTGATGGTACCCCGACCTTAGATCGATCTTTGAGTAGGAGCATGATCCTTGAAGTTGATCAAATAAGTCATCAATCCTCGGAAGCGAGTAGCGGTTCTTCACAGTCAGTTTGCTCAACTCTCGGTAGTCGATACACATCCTAAACGTGCCATCTTTCTTTTTTCAAGAATAACACGGGAGCACCCCACGGGGAGTGGCTTGGATGAATAAAGCCCTTATCTAGCAACTCTTGCAGTAGGCTAGATATCTCTTGCATTTCAGGCGGTGCCAGTCGGTAAGGGGACCTGGCAACGGGGCAGCTCCGGGTGTTAGGTCGATGTGAAAATCTACTTGTCATGCTGAGGGTAAGCTTAGCAAGTCTTTTGGAAAGACTTTCAGGTATTTGCAGATAATAGGAACGTCTTCGATACGCTTCTCCTTCGGTTTCTTCTCAGTGACATAAGCTAGGATGGCATGGTATCCCTTACGGAGGAATTTATGTACCTTCATACAATATGTGGTATTTAGCTTGGCTCCACTCTTCTCGCCCTGTACGTTCAGAGTGTTGTCGTTTGCTAATGGCACTCAAACAATTTTCTCATGACACACAATTTCTTTATGGTTCTTTGCTAACCAATCCATTCCAATGACTACATTGAAACTTCCTCAATCAATGGGCATCCAGTCGATGCTGAAAGAATGGCCAGCGCCCAGCGGTTAGCCTTAAAATTACTCCGGTTTCTATCAAATCTTCATTCGCTAATTCTATTGCAAACTTAGTGTCTAAGGCAACAGGGGTAATTTCAAGTAAATGACTAAAATCGATAGACACAAGGTTTCTATCGGCACATGTACCGAATAAAACAGAGGTGTAATGGCCATTTAGTAGAAACGTATCCATCACCGTGTTGGGGTCACGACGGGCGTCTCCGACGTTGATCACGAAAGTTCTTCCTCTAGTATGGTTAGCATCTTGATCCTTCGCCTTCGGCATTCCTTTGTAATGGCCAATTTCCCCGTAACCGTAGCAAGTGCGATATAGGCAAACGCGTGCTACATGTCTTTTAACCTTGCAGATGTTACAGTAGAACTTACCAAAATCGAGAGTGTGGTGTAGGTTGCATTTGGAGCATAGGGGTGTTGTACCGGTGTAATCGGTCCTTCGGACAGGGTGAACAGTTCACAGAACCTCTAAAATGTGTGGGCTTTAATTCATAAAGTCCTTTTATGAACATTCACGAGGGCTTACAATGTTAGGTTAAAACATTGAACACAATTTGGTGAAATTGTAATATGGTGTTTTCTAACCTTGGTTAATTCATTCTTACCGTGCGCCCCATCGTTCGCGTGACGTCGGGTTGCAGTAGCAGCGACAGTTTCAGCAGCGCGTTGAGCAATCAGGGTCCTCGATTTCAGTAGCGCCCGCGCTCAAGGGCGGATCAGGTGAAGCGTTTCTGGTGGTTCGGCGTCTAGGTGGCATACTTTCACTTTAAGTTATTTATGTCAACATAAAGGAAAGTCTAGATTATATGTGGATAGGGTTATTACATGTGCGAGAATAACTGCCACGACATACATCCATGATGCCAAAACATGACGCGCGCAAGCACGCCCAAGAAACAGGAAGCAGAAGGGAACAACATACACAAATAAATATTATGATATAATGACATCAACAGTAATGACATCGATCCTAGACATGAAAATCATAATCATATTCATAATACTAGTTTCCATTACCACCATATTAATTGATAGAACATACGATACACAAAAGAGGATAAGTCTTCATCTTGGGCTTGTAGTCCCATCACAACAAAATATATAATTATTTTTCCTTGCAAAAAATGCGGGATCGAAAGTCTAGATTCTAAGTCAAGTTATCTAGAGTGGTGGTGATCTGAGCAGTGAGGTTCATGCAACTGAACACTCGCCCAGGGATTTCCTCCCGGTAAGCGACTCTCACCTGGAGGGACTCGTTGTCCAACTGCAGATCGGTGTTGGCCATGTTGACACAACTCATGTGAGCGTGTAGTGACTCCATAGTACCTAGTGTGGCAGCCTGGTGGTGCTCTACGGCGGCTAGACGGGTCTCTAGTGTCGCCAGTTCGGCCTAGGTGTTGGTCCCGAAACAACAACTGTTCACGATATCTTTATCACAAACAAGTGCGGAAACCTTGTTTGTGAATGATTCAAACTACAAGATGATGAAATAGACTTGATATGAGATGAAGACAAAGCAAAACAATCAAATCATGAATGAAAAACGATCAATCTTCTATTAATATGTGTTTGCGATCGTGGATACAAGATGGAAACAGAAAATCGTAATCACAAAGGCTAGCTATAATCATAAACTAAGGGGTATTTATACTACCCACACAATAACCCTAGCTAGAATCATAAACCCAAGTAAGTGAACCGGCCCATGAAGCCCAATCGAGAACACCTCAAGCCCAAGTCAATGTAAGCCCACAAGTCTAATGTTTATGCCTCACTATGTATAGCCCAACAATTTGAACTTGAAACCTCAAGGTCTCTAAGCTCTAACATTCATCCCCATACCATTGGGACAAATGACCCTTGGTAACTTTAATTAATTTGACTTCTAAAATTGAGATAATTGTTTCTATAATTATTATCTTCCTTTAATATTTTGACTCACACACAAGTTTATACAATAATACACCTAAGAACTTACACTCTTATATGTTGGCTTAGAGAAATCACACAAACAATGATTACAAAATGCAAAGAAATGGTTTGAAGGAGTGCCACGTGCCACCCGTGAAAGACTGGAACCATAATATATTCACCCCTGCATAGGAGGTTGAAACAAGTAGTCGAAATTTCATATGGGTCGCAAAACTTTATCAAAATTTGCGACACCACAAATTAATTAAGTCTCAAACTTGTCATAAAGTGCTTAAATGGTTAAGTTATTTTGAAATCTGTACAATAGAAAATTTAGTTTATGTGGGTACACGTGTTTGAAATGTTATTAAGGTTCCCAAATGTTTTGCTTATTATCTTCGGTTTGTTGGTAAGCACATTAGAATGTGAATCTATTTTTGATCTTCCTTAAATAATTAGTTTCTAACTTATTTATATTGCGTGTTTACAAGTGGCTAGAAAATTTATCATAGAATGGCTATGTTTTTTATTTTTTATTTGGATAATATTAAACACATAATGTACTATTGGATTAGGATCACGTGCTCATTGATGTCGGTGAATATTTGGTTTCCTGTTTGGTAAGAATTGCATCATAAGTTTTTTTTGTTATGTATTACTAATATTCTTTAATCCTATTTTATATTGCATTTTTCATGTTTCTCACTATCTACTAATCTCTAAAAGTTATTATTTATTACCTATTTTGCATACATGTTTTTATTATATTTTTTGAGTAAATTACATCAGAGGTCCCTGTGGTTTTCAAGAATAATGAAAGAGGTCCTTATGGTATTGAAATTACGGAAGAGGTCCCTGTGGTTTGCATCTGTGTAACAAGTTAGGTCCTCATTTACTAACCCCGTTAGTTTTCATTGTTAACTACACTTAATGGAAGGGTATGTCTGTAATTTCCCCTCCCTTTATTAAATACGTTTGAAATAAAGCCCCTCCCCCCCCCCCCCCCCCCCCCCCCCCCCAAATCATAACATAAGTATGATGGAAACACCACAAGAGCTTCCAATAGATAACCTAAACCATTATGCAAACAATCAATCTTTTTCTCGAGAATATCTTTTGTCTGGTTTATCACCGAAGGGGCCCGCTTAATCATGCTTGAAACTACATAATGAAAATAAGTACTAAACAAGTTGTTAATAATAGAGCATATGATGCCATAAGCATACATAAACTATAACCGATATGTCGTCGAAGCTACAGTGACTAATACCATACAATTATATAGTGTTCCTCATCCTAGTAGCAATGCCGTTAATGTTAATAAGCAATGCATCTCTTTTGTTGATTTTTAAAAGTCAACAATGAAAGTCAACAATGATGATGGTTGATAATTTGGTACAATGAGCAGAATCTTTCCATCCAAAACATTCATCAAATTTCCACATTTGGTTCATCCATATGCATACAAAAGTTTTAGAGTCAAAGATTTATACATAATACCATTTTGGTTCATCTCCTTTTGGTACAGTGAGCATACAAAAAGTGGTATAAAAAATACCATATATCAAATGACAACCATATATCAAATTTCCATTACAAATTTCCATTAATTCTAATCCAAAATGGGCACACTAACACAGAATCATCCAAAAAACCCATTCTTCTAGATCCAAACTATTAACTAAAGAAAAAAAAACACATAATCAAGAACCCCCCTATATTGAAATACAGCTTCTTGATTTTATTGTTCCTCTTCAAAATTTCAGCCTCCAACACTTTCTTTTCATTATCAAATACCCTCTTTCTTTTCATCATACAAATATCCTCTTTTGATCCTCAAGCTCGTTTTTCTTCCTTAACAAACCCGGTATTATCATCACTGAGCGAGAGCACATCGGTGGGTCAACCCAATCAACGAATGGACAATCTGAGCCCTGTAACACAACAAAACCAAGTAGAATATTCGGAGTTGGACAAGGGGTTACCGGAGTTGTAACACCTAATCTGATTTAGACATAAAATTAGCCGAGATAACAAGGGCTTACCGGAGTTGGACAACGGTAGAATCTTCGTCCCGGGTTAAGATCGGTCCAGGACGTGCGAATTCGTGCAATTCGCCCGGGTTAAGATCACCATTTTAGGGCTACAAAGTGGAAGAACGGAGCAGGTGTGTGGATTTGAGAATCGGATTTGGGAATAGCAGGGGGCGCTTTTATTTCAAACGTATTTAATAAAGGGAGGGGAAATTACAGACTTACCCTTCCGTTAAGTGTAGTTCACGATGAAAACTAACGAGGTTAGTAAAGGAGGACCTAACTTGTTACACAGATGCAAACCACATGGACCTCTTTCGTAATTTCAATACCATAAGGACCTCTTTCATTATTTTTGATAACCACAGGGACCTCTGATGTAATTTACTCATATTTTTTTATATTACAAATTTGGGTATCTACCCGGCAAGGGGGGGGGGAGCTTTTAAGGGGCCAGACCGGGCCCCGCCCGGTCCGTTTTTTCGCTCCGTAGTATAAATTTATACTCGTTCGGTCCGAAAAATTTTTATATACTTAGCCCGGCCCTATCCGCCTTTAGTACGGCCCCATCTCCATTCCGGGTCAAGTTTCGCCCCTGCTACCCGGGTCATTGGCGAGAAAATGGTCGACAAACAAATGTAACAAAAAACATTATCTTTAAGTCACTTTCTTTAAAATTTATAAGTTTACTTTTATTTGATATTTACTTTCTTTTTTTAAGTTTTATATATTAATCCTTTCAGTTTTATTTCTAATTTATTTTTATGTTCTATTTCATATCATGTTTTTTTAATTTGTAACTTGATTCTTATTTGGTTTTAATTTATGATTATTATTGAATTATGTTTTACCATGTTTTTATTCCTTTCTATATATTTTTTTTATATTATAGTCACAGGTATCTACCCGGGTCATTAGCTAGTATATATAATATAATTGATAATAATTAAAGGAGCATTATGGGATGTTATGACTACAAATAGCTCACACTAGTCAGTTGCTCACAATACAAATAGTTCTCATAAGACCTATTAAAAAGTCGTATTTATCAACTTCTTGAAGACATCAATAGATTGGCTAAATTTGATCTAGTAACTATTTTCTAGTAGTAAACTAGTAATAAGTATAATTCGGCAAATTAAAATATAAAGGAAGCAAGTATTACAAAGTAAGTAAAATAACGAATAAACAAAACTAATGTAGCGATATCAAGGTATTAGAGAGTGACGTTTCTCTTTAAAAGGCCGAGAGTTTAACTGTTCAAGTCTAGAGTGGACAAAAATATAGATTTATGATCAAGTTTATAGTGTGTATAAAATTAAATTAAAAAAGCAAAATTAGAATAAATAAAAGGGTTATTGGATTTAAATAATCTTAACTATCAGTATTTGGCCGATAATAATCTCAACTCGGGAAATGTTTTCTATCGAGCCAAACTTTCACCATTTTTTCTTCTAGCAGTCCCAAACTAACAGAATGTTAACAGTGTTAACTTTTGATGACGTGGCATGATGAGGTGGCAAGATAAGGAGCATTTGTGAAAATTAATAAAAGATAAGGGACCATATAAGAAAATTTAATAAAAACATCTAAAAAATCTTACCCACCCACCTGTCGTTCGTCATTCCCGACTAATTCTTCACCGGTGACTTCCACTACCGACCACCACCAATCTGACTACAGCAACCACTACCAACCTCAGATCTAAGCATCATGTCTCCGTCACCATCACGAGTTCTTGTCGCCATCCTCAAATCTGCTACATCAATCGGTGGTGGTGCAGAGTTGCAAGTCACGCGTGAAAGTGTCTGATATCGTCGGATCTGGCATCGGCTTTCAACATCACGCCGGAGCCTTCACGAAAATGATTTAAACGATACCGTTCGGAGAGATGAGCGCGGATGTCGGAATATTCGACGAGCTGTTGGTGGTGATGTCGGGGTTGTGGTGGTGTTGCCGGAGCTGTGGTGGTGATGGCGTCGGAGCCGGTGGTGGTGTCAGAGCGGTGGTGATGGTGTCGAGCGGTGGTGGTGCCGGTGGTGAATTGTCAAGGAGGTCGATGATGGTGATGTGTGTATAAACTGTATATTTATGTGTTTATATATATATACTAGTTTTTTATCCCCGTGTATTACACGGGTTAATTCAAAATTTTGTGGTGATGTTAAGTGTCTTTTTTTATTAATTAAATTTGTAACACCCCAAATTTTTATATACGTGTGCTATATTTGTTAAATAGCTGAAATATATGTAATATAATATATACGTATAATAGAGAAACGTCAAGATTCACGTACGACTATTCGGCACGACATTCGAGGAAACGTCAAGAGACGAAATTATAGAGTATTGTAGATGACGAAAAATAAAGATCGTGGGCACAGACGGATCTTAAATCCGAGTTATAACGAAGCGGGAAACCGCAAAATAGTAATTTAGGCCCGGTTTGTAATAACCGTAATCAAGGCACGAACTTCACTAAAATAATACCGAAACAAAAGCAGAATATCATGTATTGCTAAATACTTGATTTATAATCGTTATAAAATATATTTGCGATGTTTGGCACGCAAAACGGTGGAATTAGTAACCGGTATTGTTACGCGATATTAATCAAAATAAGTTCGGTTAGCCGTTCGAGATAATTTTATTGACTCGGCAAAGCATAAATAATTATTATAATAATAATTAAGTATTTCGGTCAGGACGACGTATTCGGTTTGTTAAACGGCCGAGATCGCGACGCTAATTAGACGCGTTTTCTACCGTGTAGTTAAATGAATATTCAACGGTTAACGTTATAACCGAAGAATAAATATAGCAATTAATAATTATTTGACCCCCGTAATATTTTGAACGTTCGAGAATTTTTTATAAAATGTTATATTATTTTACGGGTGTAATATATGTATATTTAATCCTACCCCACATAAAATATATTATTTACCTTTTGCTTGTTGCATACTTCTCAAACATCTATCTGTCGAATATCTGTCGAATTGATGGTATGACTCAGATTTCAAATTGTATTATCATTCTACATACGTGTAGAAATTTTATGTACTTGCTTTACATATAAATACATACATACTGTACTCAAACAATTCACCAAATCACAATTCATACACACACAAATAAACCAGTTACGACAAAAGAAGGAAAACATAATGAGAGAGAGAGAAAGCAGCACAGCAGAAACTCTCCTATCTCTCCCTTCGCTTTTCCGTCGAAGACACCCTCACCCACTTACGATTTTCCGGCAGCGAAGCCACCTCCCCCCTCGCTTTCTAGACGCCGGCGACTACCATGTTGCTCCCCTCTCCGGCGAGCACTCTCCTTCCTCTCCTTATCCTCGTTGTTCCCGGCAAACACCCACCTCGCACCTCCGCTCGATTTGCCGGCGACACAATCCGCCACCCTACTCCGTCATCTTAAACAGACGACGACGCAGCCCCTACGCCGGCGACCTGCTGCTGTTTTCCGGCCAACAAAACCCCAGCAGCTCCAAGCAACGAAACCGGCAACCACCTCGTTACTTTGAACCCGCAACACCTAGCTCCTCCTTCTCCACCACGTGATGAACTCCGGCGGGCCAGTGGCCATCTCTGGTAACGATGGCGGTGGCGGTGAACCACCGGAACAACAATAACGAAGATGGTAGCGGTGCTGAGTGATGACTGTGGGTTGAAGATGACGGTGGTCGTGGTCTTATTTAAGCAAGAAAAGAGAACTAAAACCCGGTAAAACCGACACCACCGTCCTATCTTTCGAGTGATTTTCGGCGACGTACGATTGACGACGGGTGACAACGACAACGACGGTGAACACCCGGGATGGCGGAGAATGGTTGCGGTGGTCGACGGTCGTTGAAGGTGGTCCACGGTGGCGGCAAACGGGGTGTGAACTAGTGACGTTAATAAAACCCGTCTATACTTTCGGTCAACATTACGATGGCGTAACGAGGTCCAAACGACGAACCGACAACGGGGAAATGCTCGTGGCGAGAAACTAGTCGGGAAGGACTATTCGTTTATCTAAAACGGACCACTTTATTATATTGCTTATTCGGACTCGTTTCACAACCCGTCAAGAAGGTAATCACGTTATATATTTGTTATTATTACAAATATTATTGTTAAGTTAAAGTTTATATAATAGAACGAGATAAATGATATAAATATATATTTAAGACGAATAAATATATATAATTATTAATCAGTTTTATTTCAAATAAAATTGATTAAAAGAAAAGATTTAAATATTAAAAACATATATATTTGATATAAAGGTTAACGATAATTATAAAGTAATTATCGGGTTAAAGAATATTTAATATATGTTTGAAACATATTTAAAATATGTTAATATATATATTTTAGTGTTGAAATGAAAAATTAGGGTTTTCTAGACACTGTTCTGTCAATACCGAGTAAACGGTAAAGAACTAAGCTTTGAAATTTTAAAGCATGTTATAAAATGTTATAACAGATAATACCCTAAGTCAGTTTTGAATATAAATGGATTTTGATAAAGAAATGAGAAAAACGAGAAATTAGGATTTCGGAATATGATTGTTTAATATAAAATAATCCGAAGGGTATGGAGACTTGATTTTTGACATAGAACTATGTTTATATATATATATATAATAAGTATATATAAAGATAAAATGGATAAATGATAAAGTATTTCAAATTCCGAGTTAATCGGATATTTAGAAGTTCGCGCGGACCGGAAGGGTAGACGCCTGTACACTGGGGTTTCTGGCAAAAGCGAGGGTGTCGCATAAATCCCAACTGGGAAATGGCATCCCTCACTGGGCGATCCCGGAGTGAGCGTTTACTTATAGGAATGCGTGTCTTCATATTATTAACAAAAGAAAAGGATAATGGCCTAAAGGGCATTTTGGTCATTTTGACCTTTAAAAGGAATAAACTTAATAACTAAGCATTATTAAGTTAATAAAGAGTTAAAATAAACATAGTAAATGTTTATTATATTAAACCTTGCGTTAACGCCGTACAATACACGATTAGGTTTAATTGGAAAGCATTGCGGAGGTTTTCTCTGAATTGATTGCTTAAGAGAATAAGGTCAGTTCTATGAGCCCACTTTTAAATGTTTTAAATGTTTTAATGTTTTCGGGCTGATATACATGCAATGATATATATTCAACTAGTTTACTTGAAAAGTATTTGAAATGCCTTTACTTGTTTTGTGTTGATACACATACGTGGAAAAGTTATAATACTTATAACTGTTTTAAAGTTATTATTACCTGTTATTACTTTTTCGGGAAGGTTATAATAAACGGGTAATATAAAGAATGAAACTTTTATATAAAGCTTTGAGAAATGAAAAATGTGAATGTTTGGTCTAAGCCTATGTATAGGACTAAGTGTCGGGTAAATATGATCTTATTAGCCTTGTTATGCAAGACCCATAGCATTATATTTATGAAACGCTTATTCCCATATACGGGTGATGGACTAGTGTTGAAATGGTTATGAGTCCAAATACAAGAATTGTTTAACTAGAAGCGGGGAATGACGGTTCCCCGGGGTAACGACGGTTACTCTATGAAAGGTTTCAGGTGGCGACGGTTGCCCGAGGAACTAACGTGGTTCCAATAGACAATGCTTAGTAGAATGAATGGTTAAATGTTTTGGTATAACTCTGTTATGTTTTATACCTGATAAATGTTTATAAAGAAGGGGTCGTTAGACCCAAGTGTTTGAGGTAAATCTTTCAAGGAAAGATAAAAGTTTTAAATACTTTGAACTCACCAGCGTAAGCTAACCTTTACAAGCATGTATGTCAGGTATCGGTGATGTTTAAAATAGCGAGGGAATGGCTCTAGCAAGGGCAGATTAGATGGGCAAGCTATCAGGAATGACTCGGTAGTGGACTGACATAGCTATAGATAAGATCTAGTTATAGATTATGTTATTATCTTCCTTACTATTGTAACTCGTTATATATATAAATGAAAAGTTTTTAATTTCCGCTGCTTAGTTATCTCTGTTGTACCATGTGTTCATGAGTAAATCCGACAAGTGACCCCTCCTGGAACCAAGAATGGGAGTGGGCGTCACAAGTTGGTATCAGAGCCTTGGTTTAAGAGATTTAGATACTAGCACGGTATCTAGACTTAAACTAGGACTCTTGGTAAACAAAGTAAGGTAAGATAGGGAATGTAAATGCCAGTCAGGATAGTCATGCCCATAGGAAAAATGTTGCACGAGGAACATAGGAGGTAGGACTTAAGGTATGCAAGTGCGGAGAATACCCGATTGCAATTAGCTACTGCAAATTTGGTATTTTACCCAAATGAACATATCATAGGTTCTAACTGTTGTGTGGCCTAGTGCGGGGTAGGTTAATTGACAGTGAGATACGTGGTCAATAACTTGTAAAGAATCCCTAGAGGAAGGTAGTTTTAAAGGACCGGTTTTAAAATTTCCGGTAAAGAATAAAAGGAATAGTATAAACACCAGGGATGACTGTGATGAGAATAACTGAGTTTTGAACGCATCATAATTATATAAGTGCACGTATATAATTATCATGAATTTAAAATTTGGAGACTTCACGTCACATGAGTTCTGAAGTGTCAGACTATTTTGATCATAGATTCAGAAGTTTGAAATCATAGTCATGGTAGGAATGCGAATGGAACATTCGATGCGAATTCTGATGTCAGTAAAAATGTAAAAACAAGTACCTACAGCGAAGAAATGAAAGCCGTTATATTAGAAATAGTGGCAGAAGCATTGAAGGTTACGTTGCTATCGATTGTTAATTAATTTCCGGAAGCTTTGACAAGGAGAATGTCCAATAAAGAGACCGCTAGTAGAGCTAGTCCCGAGGAAGCTTCTGGTAGAAATAGATTCTCGATGAAAGGCAAACGAAAACGGTACGAGGATGAAGAAGGTCTTGAAGACAATGATGGCAGATTCCACAAGAAGGCTAAAGGGAGCTTCTGAATAAAGAAGGCCGATAAGCCAGATGTGCGAGAAACGTAATCATAGGAATTACATGTGGAGAACTCAGGAACCGTTGAAGATGAAAAGAGGTGTAGACAAACCTAAATGTCGTCTTAAAGCAAGGAAACTGTAGACGTGATAGACATTGTCACGGTAAAGTAGAAATGAGAATTGCTATGGCGAGAACAGTGGAAACGACGTTCCAAGCTACGTTGCTACCTTCAAGAAGACCATCACTATAAGTGATTGGCCGGAAGGCTCGAAGCACAAGCAAGCAGTTTAGGATGGCTCAAAGAAAGATGACGAAGGTTACCACAAGCTGGATCGGGAATCCACAAGCTTAGGAGTATGGAGGCCCAAAATAGGCCAAGAAGAACTTACGTCCTAAAGGGATATTGTTTCTTCAAATGGCAGAATGAAGGCACACGATGATTGGATGAACTACACGAAGAAGAATTCTAGCATAAGAAGAGGAAAAGTATTGTCAAGGGATCCCGTAATCAAGCTACCTTAGACAGCTTAGGATTACGTCTTCCTTAGGGCAAATGCAAAGCCATCAAGATAGAGGACCTCAAGACGAATGTTGATACGCGTACGAGCCTGACGATCCAATATTAGCAGCAATGGCAAACTTAGAAATCTGAATTCGATATTCGGAATTGTCACACAGTGCACTGCACCGATGCGAGTAAATGATCAGTATTTGACAAATGTTCTTCTTAAGATCAATGTCAAGCTAGAGACGACGATGAATAAATTTAGACGCTAAATGAATTAACTCGCGGGATGCTACGCGCAAACTGTCTGTAACCAGAAGAAGGCTCGACTTCATATGCAGGGATCGTGATGACTTAGCAGTAAAGATTACAAAACGTGGAAGTACATGGGTCAAGAGGTAAGTCATACTCGGTGTATGCCATTGACTCAGAGGCAAAACCAAGAAGCCGAAGGACGTACCAGTGAATCCAATGAGCAACTCGTCAGATCACGAAATGGGGTTCCATAATCAACTCGACGCAGACAGTAACGTCAGGAGTAACATCATAAGCAACGCTAGAAGCAACAACGCCAGAAGTAGAAACACCATACCAGTTATCTCCAACGAAAGCCAGAAGATTTCTTTAGACCAAATATATCTCCTTAGGATACTCCAGCAATTTCAAGACGAAGGACGGAAGCCAAGGAAATGCGTAGACTGCAAGAAGAAGCTGTCAGTAAGAAGCAGATATCCTTTGTTAAGGACCAACAAACTATTCAAACAACTACAAGGAGCAAGACGATTCCCCAAAGATGATCTGAGATCAGATTAGCACCAGCTAACGGAGTAGAAATGAAACTGTAAGAGAACGGCTTTCCGGAAGCAAAATAATCATTACAAGTGATTAGTAGTGTTGATTGGAATGACGAACGCTCCTTCAATCCCAGAAATCTCGTAACTAATCATGCTGACAAATGACGTTCGAAGGTTCTCAAGGATGGTGAAGTATGCATGAAACATTAGAAGGAAGCATTGAAGATCAGAAAAAGAAAGAGGCTATATTAATACGTCTAAAGCCGCCAGAATTTTTTAAAGATTGTAACGCCATTAGGTTGACTAAGAAGATGTCAAGTCCTTTTGGAATCCTAACGAGTAACAGACATAAAATGAAGTAATGAATGGATTAACTTAGGCATCGGTAAAATCATTACCGATTAGGCCTAGTGAAGAGGGAAATTGCAGCGGTAGTGTTTACACTCAAGAGATGCAAACAACAAACGAGGTTGTACGCAGAATGTCCAAATTAGTTATTTAAGTAAGTAATAGATAGTCATGAATTATACTGATTTCGTTGTGGTTAGAATAGTGATATCGCCCTACACCAGACTAGTAATAGTACGCCTCTAGTTGTATCTAGGGTGTGGTGGATACGCCGCTGGTACATCCTATATATATACACCTAAGGTACAACCAGAAGTGGCACTAGAATTAGTCTCGTGCAGGTAGATATTACGGGCCACTGTGGAAAACGAATAAGTAGCATTCATGAATATATATCACTTACTAACGAATAACTGAGGGACTGTTAATGTCCAGAAAAAAAGTTCAAAATCTTATAGCATACGGATAAATGTTTAAAGTACGCAGAAGGTTAAAGCAGAATGAAAGAAGCTTCGCGATAAATTTCAACTTTAGGAAATTCGAAGCATATTCCAGTGGGATTCATAATTAGGCTACCCTATATGTAGCTAAAGAGTTATGACACCACCTAAATAGTATGTGACTGATAAAATGAAGAGTTCCTTTATTTTGAGAAACGTATTCTCCCAAATCATTAGCTAGACTGTTCATTAGGAATTCGTTCCTAAAAAGTGCTAGCATCAGTTATAGAAATGCGGTTCACATTCAAATTGTGAACAAGACGTCGTAACTAAAATAGTTAAAGTATTACCTTACAAGTAATAGAGATAAATGATAGATTGTTATAGAAAGTTTGTTACGATCGTAGCCTAGGAACCAAGTGGTTCATATGATATATATGCATAGAAAAGTTTCCGGATTAATCCGGGAAAGGAAAGAAAGGTGAAAAGGTAATGATTTCATTGTGAGTTAAATCACAGTTTGAGTAAGTTTCGAGGACGAAACATTTTTAAGGGGGGTAGAGTTGTAACACCCCAAATTTTTATATACGTGTGCTATATTTGTTAAATAGCTGAAATATATGTAATATAATATATACGTATAATAGAGAAACGTCAAGATTCACGTACGAATATTCGGCACAACATTCGAGGAAACGTGAAGAGACGAAATTATAGAGTATTGTAGATGACGAAAAATAAAGATCGTGGGCACAGACGGATCTTAAATCCGAGTTATAACGAAGTGGGAAACCGCAAAATAGTAATTTAGGCCCGGTTTGTAATAACCGTAATCTAGGCACGAACTTCACTAAAATAATACCGAAACAAAAGCAGAATATCATGTATTGCTAAATACTTGATTTATAATCGTTATAAAATATATTTGTGATGTTTGGCACGCAAAACGGTGGAATTAGTAACCGGTATTGTTATGCGATATTAATCAAAATAAGTTCAGTTAGCCGTTCGAGATAATTTTAATGACTCGGCAAAGCATAAATAATTATTATAATAATAATTAAGTATTTCAGTCAGGACGACGTATTCGGTTTGTTAAACGGCCGAGATCGCGACGCTAATTAGACGCGTTTTCTACCGTGTAGTTAAATGAATATTTAACGGTTAACGTTATAACCGAAGAATAAATATAGCAATTAATAATTATTTGACCCCCGTAATATTTTGAACGTTCGAGAATTTTTTATAAAATGTTATATTATTTTACGGGTGTAATATATGTATATTTAATCCTACCCCACATAAAATATATTATTTACCTTTTGCTTGTTGCATACTTCTCAAACATCTATCTGTCGAATATCTGTCGAATTGATGGTATGACTCAGATTTCAAATTGTATTATCATTCTACATACGTGTAGAAATTTTATGTACTTGCTTTACATATAAATACATACATACTGTACTCAAACAATTCACCAAATCACAATTCATACACACACAAATAAACCAGTTACGACAAAAGAAGGAAAACATAATGAGAGAGAGAGAAAGCAGCACAGCAGAAACTCTCCTATCTCTCCCTTCGCTTTTCCGTTGAAGACACCCTCACCCACTTACGATTTTCCGGCAGCGAAGCCACCTCCCCCTCGCTTTCTAGACGCCGGCGACTGCCATGTTGCTCCCCTCTCCGGCGAGCACTCTCCTTCCTCCCCTTATCCTCGTTGTTCCCGGCCAACACCCACCTCGCACCTCCGCTCGATTTTCCGGCGACACAATCCGCCACCCTACTCCGTCATCTTAAACAGACGACGACGCAGCCCCTACGCCGGCGACCTGCTGCTGTTTTCCGGCCAACAAAACCCCAGCAGCTCCAAGCAACGAAACCGGCAACCACCTCGTTACTTTGAACCCGCAACACCTAGCTCCTCCTTCTCCACCACGTGATGAACTCCGGCGGGCCAGTGGCCATCTCCGGTAACGATGGCGGTGGCGGTGAACCACCGGAACAACAATAACGAAGATGGTAGCGGTGCTGAGTGATGGCTGTGGGTTGAAGATGACGGTGGTGGTGGTCTTATTTAAGCAAGAAAAGAGAACTAAAACCCGGTAAAACCGACACCACCGTCCTATCTTTCGAGTGATTTTCGGCGACGTACGATTGACGACGGGTGACAACGACAACGACGGTGAACACCCGGGATGGCGGAGAATGGTTGCGGTGGTCGACGGTCGTTGAAGGTGGTCCACGGTGGCAGCAAACGGGGTGTGAACTAGTGACGTTAATAAAACCCGTCTATACTTTCGGTCAACATTACGATGGCGTAACGAGGTCCAAACGACGAACCAACAACGGGGAAATGCTCGTGGCGAGAAACTAGTCGGGAAGGACTATTCGTTTATCTAAAACGGACCACTTTATTATATTGGTTATTCGGACTCGTTTCACAACCCGTCAAGAAGGTAATCACGTTATATATTTGTTATTATTACAAATATTATTGTTAAGTTAAAGTTTATATAATAGAACGAGATAAATGATATAAATATATATTTAAGACGAATAAATATATATAATTATTAATCAGTTTTATTTAAATAAAATTGATTAAAAGAAAAGATTTAAATATTAAAAACATATATATTTGATATAAAGGTTAACGATAATTATAAAGTAATTATCGGGTTAAAGAATATTTAATATATGTTTGAAACATATTTAAAATATGTTAATATATATATTTTAGTGTTGAAATGAAAAATTAGGGTTTTCTAGACACTGTTCTGTCAATACCGAGTAAACGGTAAAGAACTAAGCTTTGAAATTTTAAAGCATGTTATAAAATGTTATAACAGATAATACCCTAAGTCAGTTTTGAATATAAATGGATTTTGATAAAGAAATGAGAAAAACGAGAAATTAGGGTTTCGGAATATGATTGTTTAATATAAAATAATCCGAAGGGTATGGAGACTTGATTTTTGACATAGAACTATGTTTATATATATATGTATAATAAGTATATATAAAGATAAAATGGATAAATGATAAAGTATTTCAAATTCCGAGTTAATCGGATATTTAGAAGTTCGCGCGGACCGGAAGGGTAGACGCCTGTACACTAGGGTTTTTGGCAAAAGCGAGGGTGTCGCATAAATCCCAACTGGGAAATGGCATCCCTCACTGGGCGATCCCGGAGTGAGCGTTTACTTATAGGAATGCGTGTCTTCATATTATTAACAAAAGAAAAGGATAATGGCCTAAAGGGCATTTTGGTCATTTTGACCTTTAAAAGGAATAAACTTAATAACTAAGCATTATTAAGTTAATAAAGAGTTAAAATAAACATAGTAAATGTTTATTATATTAAACCTTGCGTTAACGCCGTAGAATACACGATTAGGTTTAATTGGAAAGCATTGCGGAGGTTTTCTCTGAATTGATTGCTTAAGAGAATAAGGTGAGTTCTATGAGCCCACTTTTAAATGTTTTAAATGTTTTAATGTTTTCGGGCTGATATACATGCAATGATATATATTCAATAGTTTACTTGAAAAGTATTTGAAATGCCTTTACTTGTTTTGTGTTGATACACATACGTGGAAAAGTTATAATACTTATAACTGTTTTAAAGTTATTATTACCTGTTATTACTTTTTCGGGAAGGTTATAATAAACGGGTAATATAAAGAATGAAACTTTTATATAAAGCTTTGAGAAATGAAAAATGTGAATGTTTGGTCTAAGCCTATGTATAGGACTAAGTGTCGGGTAAATATGATCTTATTAGCCTTGTTATGCAAGACCCATAGCATTATATTTATGAAACGCTTATTCCCATATACGGGTGATGGACTAGTGTTGAAATGGTTATGAGTCCAAATACAAGAATTGTTTAAATGGACTTTTGAAAAAGATGAAAAGGTTTAAAAGATTGGAAAGGTTGAAAATGTTTTAATCTAAGCGGATATTGTCTAGTGAAAAGGGAAAAGGTGGTTGTGCATCTAGAAGCGGGGAATGACGGTTCCCCGGGGTAACGACAGTTACTCTATGAAAGGTTTCGGGTGGCGACGGTTGCCCGAGGAACTAACGTGGTTCCAATAGACAATGCTTAGTAGAATGAATGGTTAAATGTTTTGGTATAACTCTGTTATGTTTTATACCTGATAAATGTTTATAAAGAAGGGGTCATTAGACCTAAGTGTTTGAGCTAAATCTTTCAAGGAAAGATAAAAGTTTTAAATACTTAGAACTCACCAGCGTAAGCTGGCCTTTAGAATCATGTATGTCAGGTATCGGTGATGTTTAAAATAGCAAGGGAAGGGCTCTAGCAAGGGCAGATTAGATGGGCAAGCTATCAGGAATGACTCGGTAGTGGACTGACATAGCTATAGATAAGATCTAGTTATAGATTATGTTATTATCTTCCTTACTATTGTAACTCGTTATATATATAAATGAAAAGTTTTTAATTTCCGCTGCTTAGTTATCTCTGTTGTACCATGTGTTCATGAGTAAATCCGACAAGTGACCCCTCCTGGAACCAAGATTGGGAGTGGGCGTCACAAAATTATAACCAAACTTTTTGTTTATTATATAAGAGTATAGATAGATATAAATAGATGTAACTTAATAAACTATATTATATATTAAATTAAGTAATTATATAATTGGTTATTAAATAATTCAGAAGACAATAAATAAATAAATAGTGGATATATATATCCAAAATTAGAAGATCCGCTACAATAAATAAATAGTGGATATATATATATCCAAAATTAGAAGATCCGCTTGTGAATGTTTATTGGCGGAAAAAATTGTTGAGGATGAATGTGGTGGGGCCACATGGCAAATTGTGGATGCCAAAAACTTTTTTTTATTATATATATATATATATATATATATATATATATATATATATATATATATATATATAATAATCTAGTAATTGTATTAAATGTTTTTATTAAATTTTCTTATATGGTCCCTCATCTTTTATTAATTTTCACAAATGCTCCTTATCTTGCCAACTCATCATGCCACGTCATCAAAAGTTAACACGGTTAACATTCTGTTAGTTTGGGACTGCTAGAAGAAAAAAGAGTGAAAGTTTGGCTCGTTAGAAAACATTTATTGAGTTGGGATTATTATCGGCCAATTACTGATAGTTGGGATTATTTAAATCCAATAACCCTAAATAAAAAAATAAACTAGTGACGGGTGTTGCGTTCATTTTTAAGGCTTTTATTTGAGCCCGGCCGTTGCGTTGAGTGGGCGGTGTCGACTCACTTCATTCTACCCGACCTGCTCACATCGAAACAGGGGCGGTGTTTCCGTTCTCACTCAGTGCCGGCTTTCTCCTTCTCTCACAAACTAATTTGCGTGTTCCTAAACCCACGCTCTTTGTTTTTCTAGATAATTTATGAATAGCCACTAAAAATATAAAGTTTAAAGTGATATTTACTTAAAGCATTTCAAGTATATATTCGAACGAATCAAAACTTGAATCCTGTGGATCGATCAGCGTCTAATTAATACTTGACTCTTGCTGTTTTGGACCGGTAGAGAGTCAATCAGTAATCTTGCAAGGCACTAATGATGTATGTGTTTCATTTTACCAACCATCATGTGTTGTATTAAACATGTTCTTTTTTATCGTTAGCAAAAATGTGCATGCATCCTGTTCATGCTTACATGTTACTATGTTAGAACTATGAGTGTGATCTTGAGTTACTTGAGACAAAGGAGTCAATCTTGAGATACTTGCGACTGTCAAGCCAAGTTTAAAAAACTCGATCTCATGTTGGGGCTTATTTTATTAATGAGCCGAGCGTCATCTTCACATATCATGCTCGATTAGGCTAGAGAGACTAAATGAGCAACTTATTTAAATAATGTTTATTTGATATAAATTCATGTAATAACTATTGTTACGTATATGATAAAAATATAAATCTACTATATAAAAATATAAATCTACTATTTATAAAGATTATAATTAAAAGTATATGTACATCCGTACAAGTAACTAGAAATAATAAACTAGCCGAGCCCAACTTAAGCTCAGACTTGAAAGCTAATCACAAGCCAAATCAAACTAGAGCTTCAATCTGAATCAATGATGTATTTGAAAACTGAAGTCGAGACATACTTGAAAACTATTGAATATAAATCAGTTCTTCTTTTTTTGGAAAAGAGAAATGTGTGCGAACTATGTTACATGAGGTATGATTGGTGTCACGAAGATTTTTACAAAGACCTACAACTGAACCAAATACATGGTTTGTTAAGATACATTGTTAGAGCTCACTTGGTAATAAAATTTCTGACATAAGGTGATTAAATCATATATAAAAGTTAGTTGCATTAGTCTAATTACTCCAATGCCAGTGTTTTAGAGGTCACGTTACAGTTAAAAGTGATATTTTAACATCTATACAACGATTTTTTTCGTAGAGATATACCAAATATAAATGTCACCGTATATGGACGCCTCACTTGTTAAGGTACAATAGTACCAAATAGATGTTCACATTTTAACCATCATACAAAACAAGTTTAGAAGTTAAATGTATGTACTTGAAGAGAATAAAAAAAAAGGATGAGAGCAAATCTTACCAATATCCCTCATATGATAGAGAAGCCGCACCTAGAAGAGACCCCAACTCAGAAAAACCACCACATGTTTTTTCTTAAAGAAATACATAAAATATACACACCAAATATAGCAAGCGGGAAAGTAAGAGATAATACAAGCTAGTAAACATATAAACGAAGCAGATTTCATTAAAAGATGATAATAGAAAAAGGCGAGCATAAAAACCTTAAGTCTAAATTGACTAGCAGTAATAGGCATACATAATACCACAGGCCATCTAAGACTAATGCCTCCGCCCCAGGCTAAAAAATAAACTTAAAAATCAAGCCTATTACATAACATAGTTTTTTTTTTGGCAGTAGCATCAGCGTCCTTCAGATAACTTCTTGAACTGCTAAGCAAAAGAGACATAAAATTTATCCATCAAAATTTCTAAAATGACAAAAAAAAAAAATCCAAAGCTAAAATGAATCCATATGATCTTAAAGGCTAATTGTGATAATAGACTTACTTAGAGTGATCATCCAGATACCAGCTTTACAACAATGCAGAGGGAGTTGAACATCATCAATAAAACTCTCAAATATTGAGTTGCATAAATGAGCCCGATGATCTGTCCCTTGAGGGAATTTCTCTTTACCCCCGAGTACTCTTGGAAGCTCCATCCTCTAGGTGCAAGAAAACGATCCTCGTTCAATATTGCTAGTGCATTCGCGATTAGCAGACACCCCTCAAGTAATGTCCAAAGACCCATCTTCTGTATTATGTATAGCATAACATGTATTAGTCAATTTTAAAAACATTCTTGGAAGACCCATATCAAAGATGATTATAAAACTGAGTTTTCAGTTCATCAGTTGTATTATTGGTAAACTATAACAATGTTACAATTGTTTCCGGACAATATTGGAAGACCCAAATCAGCTGTGCCTCTTTGTTGAAGGTGATAATCATTTCATGTTTCTGAATGTTTTTTTTTTTCTCATAAAAGTTAACACCTTGAAGCTTTATTCTTTATCCGTCTGATGATTCAATCCCTTTAACATTTAAGGGGCACTTCAATTACTGAACTAAACTATATGATTTATTTTACTCCATCTAGATTTCAAAAAAAAAAAAAAAAAAAAAACCTGCTATTCAGCATTTAGACATGACTATGAGAAGGTTTAGAGGCTGAGTGATTGAGAAAAAGCTCTAAAGGCATGTATTTTGGCATGTAATAATAATTCCAAGGCAGGCAATGTGAATAAGTTACCTACATGAATCCAAACATGCAAGTTCCAGCAGATGATGATAAGTTTTTAGAAGCACCCCTCAAGTGTTGAGGAGACCAAAAAACGCCCCCGGGCCTTGAGGTGGTGCTCATGTTCGTTTGAGTCAAAATTGGTTAAAACTCAGCAAAATCATAGTGTGTAGGAAGCTGATATGTAAAAACAACCAAATGGATGAAAATATTCTAAACCGTTTACTTGGTAAATTGGCTGATAAGTAAAAGAGATAAGATAGATGTAGTTTTGGGTGCACATAGAGCAATGCCTCACATACGTGAAGCTTCTAGCCTTACATCTTGTCTTTCGGGACCTAAACCCCTTGGAGCGCCTCACACATTTAAAACCAAGAATAAAATTATTGGCACTGGCAATCAACACAGATGAGTTTCACATTTCATCATGATGTCCTTTCTCCTTTGCTAACTTACAAGGTTCATTTACTATATTTACTTTCACTTAAATTATAGATACTGATTATAACAAACCAAATTAGCAAAACAATCTGAACTGGGCTACCGACATGTCAGCAGATTCAAATCAGAAAATCTTAATTAATTTCAAAAACTAAGATCCTAATCATATCTATAGAATTTTATAACTGATGACCTACAAGTTACATCTCACTAAACTAAAATAGGTATATACATATGCATACATATGAGAAATGCTTCCATGTGCCTACTGCAAACTAATAGCACAATTTGGTAACTAAAATTAAAGAAGTTCATAGAGTAGCACAAGATTATTTAGTAGCCTGGTTCATGATTTGTGGAAGTACATGAAACATAGGAGAAATTTTACAAGCATGTTGCTTTCTCGTTGTCAATTTAAACCCTAAACTGATTGATTAGACTTCTAAATGTGAAATCACCTGGATTTCAGCCCTAAAATAAAGTAATTTGTATAAGAAAACAAGAGCTCACCTTGTATGAAGAATCGAAAGATCGGAAGAGTCGAATCGGAGGATCAGCAGAGATCGGTTTGATATGTTAAAGAGGAACGAATCGTTGAACGGAGAAGTAATTAAGGGCGGAGGCCGTATTTATAAGGTTATTACATTTTAGTCCCCCAATGTTTAAAGTTTGAGCAATATGTATCCTAAGTTTTAGTGCCATTTTTATTACGTCTCTTCGGAAGTAGATAATTATTGAGTAAATTATCGGAACCGTACATATGGTTTGCACGAATTTCACATTACATCTCTAGCTTTAAAATTTACAGCTATAATCCAAAGGTTTACACTTTTATAACACTTATTGTCCTTAAATTGGATGCCCATTAAAATTTCCTGTTAAAACTTTAAATTTGACATTTATACCCTCTCACTTAAAAAAATACAAGAAAAAATAGAAAAATAAAATAAAAGCAAAAAAGAAACTTTGACCTCATCTTCTTCATCTAGTTTAAAATGAAATTCTAACTCAACAACCATCTCCGACACACCCCAACTGTCGTCACCACCATCTCCGCCACACCCCCACATTAACATCGATTCTTTCTCCTCGATTAGTACTCAAAACAGTAGAAAAATCACACCTTCGAATATATTAAATTTCACAACAAGCATGATAGATAGAATAATAGTTAACAAGAAATTTGCAATTTTATAATATCCATTGTTGCATTTGAAACCACAAAATAGAAGATGCATCAGTTGCACAAAGCAATTAGGGTTATACACACCTTAAGGTCCCTAATACTAACTTTAAAGAGCATTGATTTCACAACAACCCTAAATTGTTCGAGTTAGATTTAGTTGTCCCTAGTGAAATTGCGCTTAGCATCGCCATGATAGGCTAAAGGCGGTGAAAATTGTAACATTTGCATTTTACCTAGTTGTGAAACCTTGCCCATTATGAAATTTCACGTTTTTCCAATTTTTGATTTAATAAGTATCGGAAGAATTTTCGGGTATAATACCTCCAAACAATGTTTTTAAATGAACCACAATCATTTTTCAAATCAAAATATTTAATTAAAAGCTTTTGGAACAAATTGGGTTCCTCGAACCAAAAATAAAGTAATTTGCGGTTTTTACGCAATTTCTGTACGCGGTTTGTCGTTTAACGGGGAATATCGTATTTGGGCTTAATGCTTAAGTTTGTGTAATTGATTTTTCTCATGTTCCTAAATATCATCTCGAGTCATTTCGTTCAAAGTTGAGTCTCGAAACGTTGGTGATTAATCAAAAAGTGATACGTACGTCATTTTTCCTAAAAACGTGTTATGTGAATTTAGTTGTTTGATCATAATTAATATATGGCATGTTTATATTCACTTTTATTGGCTTGAATGTGTTTAATATGATGGGGATAAAAATGGTGAAAACATAGAAAACGGTAGTCGAAAACAACCAATAACGAAGAAACTGGAGCGAAAATGATAAAACCGACCAAGGGGGCTTCACTTGACAGTCCATAAATCTTGTATGACGGGAAAAAAACCTAAGTTTTTGGTATTTAAGCAACTAAACCTCATTAAACCCCCCATTTCTCCACCCTAAAAACTCCTACAGTCATTTTTGGACCAGAATCATCATTTACCATCATTCCTTGAAGCTTTTTAGGTTATTTGGTGTGGATCCAAGCTCAAAATCATCCCTATAATCATCCTTCTTGCTTGGTATGTTCTTGGTTATTGTTTGCTTGGTTTCTATGCATCAAGATTTAATTTTTATAGTAGTTTTAGGTCTGATCTATGTTATGCATGTGATGATATGAATAGATCTAGGTTATAAGGTGTTAAAGTTTTGATTTTTATGAAGTACTATGATGCATGATAATAATAAGTGATAGATCTTGCATGTGGTGTGAAAAATATGTGATCTTGATGTATGAATCATGATAAAGGTGTCATTTATGCTAAATCTAGGGTTTGGAAGGTTAAAGTTGCATGCTTGATGTCGTATGGTCGTAAAAGGGTAACTTTTCGAATATATACACGCATGAAAATAAATAAAGGTAATGGCTTGATAATGGTATGTATAGGAAGGCCATATATCTATGTAGATCTTGCATGTATTAAGGTAAAGCATGAGTTTTGATGATGATAATGCGGTAAAGTTATAAACTTGATTAGATCCTTGCATGCACTATAGTAAAAGCTAGGTTTTGATATGAAAGTTAAATATGTATGTATATTATGGTGAATAATATGTATGGCCTATGTTATGCATGATGTGGTATGTGATGTGCATATATGATTCGGGTGTTAGTATAAGATAATCGTGATCAATGATTTGATTTAGGTTATTGTATGGAAAATATATATTTTAGGTGGCCATAAAATAAATATTCATATAAATAATTATTTTTTGTCGTATGATCGTATGTTACGATAAGCCTTTGTGCATGAGTTCCCAATGTTAGTCGTGTAATAAGATAGTGAACGTTGCATGAATCTTGATTGTTACGCATGAATTATATTTTGTTAGAGCATGGTTTTGTACGACGCGTGATGTATCAGAACGTACTGAACAATGAAGACTACAAGACTCACAAACTGGGACATGAAGTGAGACACGAAGTCACACTTCGTGATCTCACGAAGTGACATGAAGTGTCACTTCGTGATCTCACGAAGTGACATGAAGTGTCACTTCGTGTGAGTCCAGTTCAGACAAGAATGTCAAGTATAAATAGTCGATTTATTTGTAATCTTCATAAGACCTTCTGAGTCTAAGTATGTGTGATTCTGAGTGTTTTCTCTCTGAGCATTCTTTGTGCTCTGATTGTAATCGTTTACCTTTGTGATCAATAAATCAATCATACAATAACGTTTTGCATTACAAAATAGCTTGATTGTGTAGACGATCCACCGCTCACGCTTTTTCAAGTGGTATCAGAGCTTTCTGGTTCATCTACAAATCTGGTTGTGGCTATTTTCGGACTTTTTGACTGATTTTGTGTCGGTTTTTTGAGAAATCTAAGTGTTTTTGCTTTCATTTGAACATTACAGTGGTGTTTTTGGTGTAAGTTTCGATTTTAATTCAATCCTGTGATTACATCTGATCTACTGTTGAAAATCTCGTTCAAAATCTTCAAAAATTGCGAAATTTGATCAAAATGTTCCACTTCGTCTCAGTTCGGATCTGAAACAGTCTAATCGAAAAATAATTGTCTTGAAGTGCTACTTCGTATCAGTTTGCGTCAGTTCGCTCAACCGAAGTGTCAGTTCGGATCAGTTCGCTTCAGTTTGGATCACTTTGTGATAATTCAGTTCGGTTCACTTCGTAAAGTTTCAGTTCGGACTAGTTCGGATCACTTCGTATAGTGTTATTTGTATCTAGTTCGGATCAGTTCGGATAACTTAGTATTACTCAGTTTGAATTTCAGTTCGGGTGACTTTGCATTAGTTCGTACGAGTATGTGTCAGTTCGCACCACTTCGTATCAGTTTGTGTAACAGTGTGCAACTCAACACAATTCTTTTAAAAATGGTTGATTACTCTGCGATGGCCGCCGTTCAATGTGTCGTGCAATCACAAATGCAAGCTTTACTTAATATTGACAACGAAATCGGAACAAGTCAAAAAGTTCCTAAGTTGTTGAAGCTTGAAGATTTCTCATCATGGCGTAAACGATTTAAGGCTTATGTTGGTACTAATGACATAAATATCTGGATTCCAATCGAAGAAGGGTATAAATATCCATTACAAGTAAATGGTCAACCGAAGCTTCATCGTAGTCTTACAGCGGACGAAAAGACAAAATATCAAGCAGATCAAAAAGCTTATGGTGTTTTAACAATGGCATTACCAAAGAGTGATTGTTTTTCTGCAAAAGAGTTATGGGATGCATTGGTTAAACGGTGTGAGGAAAATTAGCAGTATAAGAAGAGTAGCAAAAGGTTCTCAAGAAAGAGTTTGAAAACTTCAATCATTATCTAAATGAGAGTGTTTCTGACTTGATCACTCGATTTTCACATCTTCTTAGTGAATTGACATTAGTCTCTGTTGTTAAAGATGTCCCTGATAAAAAGGAAAAGTTGTTGGAAGCCTTAACTGAAAAATGGGAAAACTTTGTTTTGATTCTAACAAGGGATAAGGATTATCCAAACATGACTTTCAACAGTTTGGTTGAGCAATTACAAGCTCATGATCTTGAAACATCAATTCATAAGTCTATGTCTGGTTCAATTTAAAATCCAGCAGTTATCATAGAGAAAATTCTTCATCCATTAGTGCAAAGAAACCAAGTGTGATTCCTTCTACTGCACCGCCTACTGTGTTTGTAGCTGGAATGAATTTTGAATCATCTAGCGGATGTCATGTACACTTGATCAGTATGTGGCATTGGTGTTTGCTTTAATTACTTCTGGGTATGGAGTTTTGATGGGTAGTGCTCACAATGCTGAACTGATCAATGAAGATTCTAATCAAATCTATGTTGATAATCTTGAATATATGGATATAAATTGGTAGTTTGCTATGTTGACACGACGAGTCAAGAACTACATTAAGAAGACGGGGCAGACAAATGTTCAATATAGGCAGAGTAAACTGGGATTAGATAAGAGTCGGGTGCAGTGTTTTAAATATAAAGCTTATGGACATTTTGCTAGAGAATGCATGAAGAATGGAGATAAAAAGGATGGCAAATCAAAAAAGCCTAAGGCATTGTTTGCTTCTCTAAATGACAAAGAAAAATGATATGATTGGGGAAAGTTTACTGGATATTCTGATAAATATGCTCATATATCTTCTCCACCTCAACAATTTGAGTACATGTAGGATCGGTGTTAATTAGACTTTAACTTAACAAGAAACCCTCTACTTGTAATATAACCCTGCGGAATTTCACTTTACATAAGCATATTTTAGTTCTCTTGTACGATGTAAGTGTTTGATTGCATAAAGATAGTAACAACGATGTATAAAATACTCGGCACTATTTACTTTAACTCAAAGTTACACTATTACAAGTTGATCATGAACTGTGTGTAAACTAAGAGCTAACTAAGCTATATATAGTGCTGATGAGATCAATGACAACCATTGATCTCAAACAATTTAATCTAAACCGTTAAACAAAAAGTCAAATACAACTACCAAAAGAATAAACTTCGACAGATGGGATATCTTGCGTGTGATCAGCAACATTCTTCTTTGGGAGAGCGACTTTGATAGATTTGGAAGCAACCAAGAAGCTTTTGCAGGATTGGACGACTGAAAAGACTTCTCAGGAAAAGTCCGGTTGAACTCATTATCTGGTGGATAATCGAGTTCACCTGGAATATTCGCTATAAGACAAAATTTGCTTCTTCCGGTTGAACTACATGTTCCGCTTGAACTTGAGACTTCGGCTCGAACTTCAACTTCAGCCGGAACACTTCAAAATTGGCTTTCAGCTGGAAATCTTCAAAGCGATATTCCTTACAATCTCCCCCTAAGCTGATGCTGTCAAATTATTCTTCATCTTCGAAGTCTATCTCCAAAATTGACTATGTACCAAAAATTTCATCTCCTTGACCTACTTGTCCAAGGGCTTGATGCTTGCATCCAAATCTTGGGACAGTTATTTCATGCTTGTTTTTGTTACCTTTACATGCTTAAGAGCTTCCTAATCTCGTTCATTCCACTGATCTTGAACTGATATGGATTCATGAGTGGTGAAGGTGTCATCTCCTCTATGAACATAAAATAGCTTCTTTTCTTCTTCCAGTATGACAAATTTGATCTCACTGATAAGTTCTTCTTCTTAATTATCAGTGTCTCCTTGAGATCTGTAAAGTAATCCATATTCGAGCATGAAAAACCGTATACGGATCGATTCTATGGATGAGACGGAAGTTTTGTCATTGATTCATGTCGAATGATTACATAACGAAGGAGTATACAACAATTAAGCTCTGGGGGAGGTTGGACAGAACCTCCCCTCTCAATCACACAGACACTAGACAGAAACTTGCAAAGAAATACAAAGACAAATCTATTTATACTTCTTCATTCTGTCCGAACTGGGTAACCTCCGAACCTGCTCCGAGCTTCCTCCGAACTTGGAGTTCGGACCACCTTCGGACAACTCCGAATCTGGAGTTCGGCTGAGATTCGGACCTCAGTTCATGTTTCCGACAAATCAGTCTGTTTGACAATTCGAACAGTAACGGCCACACAAGGTTCATGCATCAACAAATTCCCCCTTGGACGTTACTGTCGAATCCAAACAATGATCTTCTAGCAATCTTCAGCCAGCTTGCTGCAAACACCTCTATCTTTAGCAAACTCCCCTTGACCGAATCATCAGGTATGCAGTAAACAATTCGAATCTTGTACAATCTCCACAACCAATAAAATTCCCCCTAGCTTCAAGCACAACCATCCAATTGGAACCGGCATGTATGATAATGGTTCACTTCATAAGTTGTATCCGGAAATTGTAAAGACACACGAACATCACTGCATCTTGATAGTAATCTTTAATCTTCACCGAATTGTAACACATTCTGATCTTTATGAAAACAGACACGATCAGCACCTTCAATCACGGAAATTCCCCCTCAGCATCAAATCCATCCCAATATATTACTCCGGTAAACGTATATCTCGTTGCAGACTGGAATCTGACCAAGTCTTTCGGCAACTCAAGAAAGTATCGGGCATATGACAGAAAGTTCCAAACCATAATTGAAAACTTTGACATATCGGTTCGCACGAACATCAGAATATACCACATTTCCATGAAGATAAAAAAACACCATCATCCCTGAACTGATTGCTTTTGTATATTCACTTTTTCAATTATAAAACTTTGAAAGTTTTAAGGTCCCCAATTTCCCCCTAAATAAGTGACATATTCAAATCTTCAATATTCTTCTGATTCCAACCTCGCATTCTTGTAGTGGAATGATAAACTCAAGTAGCCCACAACGGAATCTTTAATCTCATTCAATCTTCAGTTTGTGTAGAAAGATAATCTCCGACAAATGTTCCCAAGTAATCATAACCATGTCTCCGAATCTCTGTACATCATCAGAAACACGTATTCTTGAATCTCTGTCCATCATCAAGAACAATGACTACCCACAAACCCATTTCTTGAAATTCGATCACTAACTCGTAACAAGTATCGGAATCTGGATTTTCTTCAAACATAACACCCCACAGCTACCAAATCAAGGGTAAACTCGATAACTGATCCGCTTCTGTAAAATTCCCACCTAACGGGGGTTCGGGGGCAGCGCCCCTGAGAAGCGGGGTCCAGGGGCGGCAGCCCCTGGCGGGGTCCAAGGGGCAGAGCCCCTGACTGGGGTCGTCCGAACCTTGTCCGATCTACCTCCGAACCCGATCCTCCGAACCCTCTCCGAAACTGACCTTCGGACGTCTGAACCTGGAGTTCGGAGCGGTTATTTTTCAGATCTGTTCTTCGACCGAACCTTGTCCGAACTCGAACTGGAAATTTTTGAAATCACACCAGATTCAGAATTTGATTGAATTTTGACATCCAGATACTTCTGTTAGGTAAAAACATGACTCATGAAGACTCGATTGATTAAAAACCAAACAGAAACACTTCCAATCACCCCTAACTGAAGGTTTAACGTCTCGAAATGAAAAAAACGATAGATTTCGACCATAAAAAGAGCCAACAGCTCTGATACCAACTGAAAAACCGTATACGGATCGATTCTATGGACGAGACGGAAGTTTTGTCATTGATTCATGTCGAATGATTACATAACGAAGGAGTATACAACAATTAAGCTCTGGGGGAGGTTGGACAGAACCTCCCCTCTCAATCACACAGACACTAGACAGAAACTTGCAAAGAAATACAAAGACGAATCTATTTATACTTCTTCATTTTGTCCGAACTGGGTAACCTCCGAACCTGCTCCGAGCTTCCTCCGAACTTGGAGTTCGGACCACCTTCGGACAACTCCGAATCTGGAGTTCGGCTGAGATTCGGACCTCAATTCATGTTTCCGACAAATCAGTCTGTTTGACAATTCGAACAGTAACTGTCACACCCCCAATTAACCACTAACGGAGTTTATACCGTTAAGGGGCGCGACTAGACCAGGACCACAACCATTAGTTACAAATACTAAACGAATCAAAGTAAAGTCCAATGTTCATAAATAAAACAGTTTCAAAAGTTACGCAGCGGAATGTAAACATGAATGTCTTAGCACTAACCGCGTGCTTTAATTACAAAACATAATTTGTTATATAAATTCCCAAGTTAGTCCAAATGAAAGTAAACAGTTTCTTGTGCCATGTCAACCTGCTCCGAATACTCCTCAGCGATCTGCAAAAGTTAAAACCACGCAAGTGTCAACCAAAAGGCTGGTGAGTTCACGGTGGGCTTGTCATGCATTGGCCCGGTCTCATAATCATTTCTTTTGTCAACATATACATACATAATATTTGTTTATGAAAACGATGCTTTTAAACGTCAATTACCGATTATTTAATATGCGCTTAGTCTTGTAAGAATTAAAGAACTCAACCGATATCGCGGGTAGCTAATCCGTCAGTTCATGCACTAAGGAAGATTGTACCAAGCTGACTAATTATTCTGCGGTGTTCCACCGTCATTTATTTTTATTTGCGGACTTTCGTCACTGCTCTTTTTTTTGCCTCCCCCGTGTCCTCCTCCTGGGATCACGGTGTCAAATAGGCTGATATTGTTCCCCGTGCACCTCCAGTGCCCCGGAGCGGAGTTTGTCAAACTCCAGTAGATCTACCCAACATCCCCTCGCTTCAACGAATTAATGGCACAATTAATTATGAGGACTTTTTATTTAACCAAAAGCATTCCTTAGAAATCATGTGATATCATTTGGTTTAAATCCTTTAACCTATGCTAGCCATATTAAAACATTTCAATTAGGGTTTCTTTCGAAACCAAAAATCATTTATCGGTTTTATTTTTCGTAACGACGACTTGATCCCTCCCCCAAGTGTTCCCATAAACACTTGGTGAGAATCAGTCAATTTGTGTTTGTCCGGTGCTCGGCACTCGTAAGTTTTGTCAGTTGTTCTTTCCGTCCCTATCGGGATCGTGTCTTGCGGGTTAGTGACACTCACCTTTGGTTGCTCGGCTAGACTTGCTAAGTTATCCTTGAATTGATTTCTTAATGAAGACCTATAATTCATTTAGGTCTTATATATTAGTCTTGTGTCTAATTCATTTCAAACAACGTTCACTATGGCCCATAACATAGCACGTTAAGCTAAGACACGACATATCGACACACGACACCGATGGTTGATCATAAATAAGGGTTCATATAAATCAGATATCAAACATGTTTCATCATGGCATAATCATGTAAGTCATGACATAACACTTAAGCAAATTTCACAAGTTTGGTTTTTAGGTCAGGTCTTAGTTTCGCTAGCACAGTTTCGCTAGGCAGTTTCGCTAAGTGCACGGGCAGCACTTTCGCTAGGCAATGCCCGGTGACACAGTTTCGCTAGGCTAGTTTCGCCCGAAACTGCTGACGCAGTTTCGCTAGCCTAGTTTCGCAGGGTAACTGGTTTGAACTTTCGTTCAGGTATTTCGCTCGGTAGTTTCGCCCGAGCTGGTCTGGTCAGGTTACCCGGCGACACTATAGTTTCGCTGGGTAGTGTCGCTGGAAGGAGATATAATTTCGCTACTTAGTTTCGCCCAGAGAACAGCAGTTTCGCTGGTCGCGAAAAACATACGGATTTGCCTAAAAATCAACCTAACAGCTTCTGATCTTACATGCAATTCATCATTTAGCATACAGGGGCATTTACCAACATAAATCAAGCAACTTTAACATGTTTAACATGCATTTTGTCATCAAATCACCAAAAATGCACATTTTAACCTAAAATGACCTAATCTAGCATAAATCATCATTATGGTATGTTTTTACACGTAAAGTTTCTGACTTTATGGTAGATCTAACATTCCTAAACAACATATTAAGAGATCAAGTGATTTCATGTAGATTTAGGCATGCTTTTAAGAGAAAACACATAGAAAAGCTTAAAACATAGTTTTTGGGACTCACGGTTGATTCTAGAGTCGATAGATGAGATGAGATGATGGTCTAGAGGCTGAGATCTTGGTCCTTGGGTGACTTTCTCGGCTGACCAGGTTCCAGGAGTGTGTGTGTTGGTGATGAAATGAGGCAAATGGAGAAACTAGGGTTTATTAAGTTTATTTATATCAGGGGCTAGTTTCGCTGGCAGTTTCGCTGGCCAGGCGAAACTAGCTCTGGTCACGGTTACATTGATCAGTCTAGCCTGCTACCGGGCGAATCTGTAGTTTCGCCCGGTAGTTTCGCTGACTACCAAATTTAGGCAATTTTCACATAATCAAGTATTTACAATTAATCATGCTATTCACAATAATAAGTCATGTATTTAAATCACATTGCTCATAAAGACAATCAATGATGAACACATAACACATATGGGCGGGTTCGGTGATCAACCAAAGGTCGTGGACGTATTCGGCCTAGTTATGCATTAGTTACTAGTTTAACACTTATAACGTAACTAACGGGTTTGTCTAACGGAAGTTAACCTTGAAATTCTCGGGTGTCACATCATTCCCCTGAAATTGGAATTTTCGTCCCGAAAATTATTCTTGTGTCGTAGCGTCCGCAGCATCAGCTGTCGTCGTTGCTATCGTCGCTGGGGAAAGAAAGCAAAAGTTTTAGGGTTGTCACATCCTCCTTCCGTTAAGGAATTTTGGTCCCCAAAATTAAATCATACCATGAGTTTCCGTGGACGTTTGCTCGAACAAGTGAGGATACTTTTTCTTCATTTGATCCTCTCGCTCCCAAGTATATTCAGGTCCACGCTTTGAGTTCCATCGCACCTTGACGATCGGAATCTTGCTACGTTTGAGGGCTTTCTCTTCGCGTCCCATGATTTCTACTGGTTGCTCGATAAATCTCAAATGTTCGTCGATTTCCAATTCCTCTAAAGGAATTATTTCGATGTCTTCAGCCAGACATTTCTTTAGATTTGAAACGTGAAACACGTTATGAACTCCATCGAGTTCAGCAGGGAGTTGCAATCGATAGGCCACCGGGCCTACCTCCCCAATAATTTCAAAAGGACCGATGTAGCGAGGATTTAACTTTCCACGCTTCCCGAAGCGTGTCACTCCCTTCCAGGGAGATACCTTCAATAACACTTTGTCACCCACCTCAAACTTTAGAGGTTTTCGGCGTTTGTCGGCATAACTCTTTTGTCGATCACGCGCTGCAGCTAGTCGTTGCCTGATTTGAATAATTCGCTCGGTCATATCATGGATGACTTCCGGTCCAGTGAGTCCTTTCTCACCCGTTTCGGCCCAACACACGGGTGATCTACATTTTCTGCCATAAAGTGCTTCAAAAGGTGCAGCACCTATACTCGAATGATAACTATTGTTGTAAGAGAACTCCACCAGAGGAAGGTGAGTCTCCCAATCTTTCCCGAAGTCGAGAACGCAGGCTCGGAGCATATCTTCTAAAGTCTGAATCGTTCGTTCCGTCTGACCGTCAGTCTGCGGGTGATAAGCTGTACTCATGTCTAGTCGGGTTCCCAATGCTTCCTGCATTGATTGCCATAGCCGGGACGTAAATCGAGGATCTCGATCAGAAATGATAGTCTTAGGCATACCGTGAAGCTTCACAATTCTGTCGATGTACAGCTTTGTCAGTTTATCCATATTATCACCTTCCTTCATTGGAATGAAGTGAGCCGATTTGGTTAACCGGTCGATGACAACCCAAATCGCATCCGGTTGATTTGATCGATGAGGTAATCCCGTTACAAAATCCATGGAGATGTCCTCCCATTTCCATTCTGGGATCTTCGGTTGTTGCAGCAGACCAGAAGGCTTTTGATACTCAATCTTAACTCGTGAGCAGGTCAAGCATTTAGCCACATATCGAGCAATGTCGGCTTTCATGTTCGGCCACCAATAAAGATTCTTCAAGTCCTGATACATTTTATCTGATCCAGGGTGCACCGAATATCTTGACTTGTGAGCCTCGTCCATCACGAGCTCACGGAGATTTCCAAACAAAGGAATCCAGATTCTGTCATTATAATACGTGAGTCCATCGGACTTAACCTCAGAATGGCCATCTACACCACGCAATGCTTCAGCTGCGAAGTTTTCTGCTTTCAAAGCTTCTCGTTGGCATTCACGGATCCGATCCGGTAATCCTGAATGTATTGTAAGTTGAAGCGCTCGTACCCGTCGAGGCTTTTCGTACTCTTTTCTGCTTAGGGCGTCAGCCACCACATTGGCTTTTCCCGGATGATATTTAATAGCCAAATCATAATCATTCAATAATTCAACCCACCTTCTTTGTCGCATGTTGAGGTCTTTCTGATCAAAGATGTGCTGTAAACTTTTATGATCGGTGAATATTGTGCACTTTGTTCCATAAAGGTAATGTCTCCAAATCTTGAGCGCATTCACAACAGCTCCCATTTCCAAGTCATGCGTTGTATAATTCTTCTCAGTATCCTTCAGTTGCCTGGACCCGTAGGCAATTACCTTGTCTCGTTGCATCAACACACAACCAAGTCCTTGAATCGATGCATCGCAGTAAACCACAAAGTCGTCAATTCCATCGGGTAACGCAAGGATTGGAGCCGAACATAACATATCTTTAAGCGTTTGGAACGCGCGCTCTTCCTTCTCACCCCATCTGTATTGCACTCCTTTGTGCGTTAAAGCTGTTAAGGGTTGAGCTATTTGAGAGAAACCCTTAATAAACCTTCGATAATATCCGGCAAGCCCTAAAAATTGTCGGATTTCTGTTGGCGCTCTTGGGGTAGACCAGTTCTTTATCGCTTCCACTTTGGCTGGATCGACATGAATTCCTTCTTCATTTACAATGTGTCCAAGGAACTGGACTTCGCGGATCCAAAAGTCGCACTTCGAAAACTTAGCATAAAGCTGTTCCTTGCGGAGCAATTCCAAGATAAGACGCAGATGTTCCTCGTGTTCTTCTTTTGACTTGGAGTAGATCAAAATATCGTCAATGAAGACTATTACAAACTTATCGAGGTACGGCTTGCACACTCGATTCATTAGATCCATAAATACGGCAGGTGCATTGGTTAGCCCAAACGGCATAACCAGGAACTCATAGTGCCCATACCGAGTTCTGAAGGCAGTCTTGGGGATATCTTCATCACGTACGCGAAGTTGGTGATAACCAGACCGTAGATCGATCTTTGAGTAGTAACTTGAACCTTGCAGTTGATCGAAGAGATCGTCGATTCGAGGAAGCGGATACCGATTCTTGATCGTAACTTTGTTGAGTTCTCGGTAGTCGATACACATGCGGAACGTTCCATCCTTCTTTTTGACAAACAAAACCGGAGCTCCCCACGGAGACGAACTTGGACGAATAAATCCCTTGTCGAGTAGCTCTTGAAGTTGTGCGGAGAGTTCGTTGAGTTCGCTTACCGCCAAACGGTAAGGTGCGCGTGCTATCGGAGCGGCGCCAGGAGCTAAGTCGATTCCAAACTCTACTTGTCGAAATGGAGGCAAACCCGGCAGATCTTCAGGGAATACATCTTGGAAGTCGCGAACTATCGGGTAATCGTTGATTTTGCGCTCGGGATGTGTCGTGTCAGTGACGTTTGCAAGAATCGCGAAGTGACCCTTACGGAGGCATTTCTGAGCTTTAAGGAATGAAATAATGCCAGTCACTGCTCCACCTTTCTCGCCTTGAACCGTTAATACTTTACCGTCTTCGAGTGGAATACGAACCACTTTTTCTTGACACAGAATTTCGGCACGGTTTTCAGATAACCAATCCATTCCTACTATAACATCGAAGCTACCAATCGGGAAAGGCATAAGGTTGATTCCTAATGTATGGCCAGCTAGTTCTAACTTACAGTCTTTAACTATCTGAGTCGTATCATGAAGTTTACCGTTTGCTAGTTCTACCACATACTTGGCATCTAAGTTAACTGGTTTAGCATTTATTAGTCTAGCAAACTTAGCGGAAATAAAGCTTCTTTCAGCACCAGAATCAAATAAAACAGTAGCAAAGAAACCGTTCAAAATAAATTTACCGTTGATCACGTTGGCATCATTGCGAGCTTCTCCTTGGCCCATCACAAAAGCTCGGCCTCTACCGTTTCCACCATTCCCACCATTGCCATTACCATTCCCATTGCCATTGCCGTTTCCATTACCATTACCATTACCATGGCCACCGTTGTTTCCCTGGTTGCCATTTCCTTGTCTTCTCAGTTGAGGGCAATCTCTTTTCATGTGGCCTTGGGCACCACATTCATAGCAACCATTGCCATTTCTTCTTGGGACGTCGTTGTTACGGTTCTGCCCATTGTTATTCCCATTTCCCCGGTTGTTACCATTGTTGTTGTTGTTCTGCCTCATCCGGTTCTGTTGCTCAGGAATGACTGCCCAACAGTCGTCCGCCACATGGCTTTTCTTAGCACACCTCCCACAAGTTAAACTTTTTCTACAGACTCCCGAGTGATGCTTGCCGCAGGTGTTGCAGGTGGGCAGGTTCTGACCATTTCCGCCCTGGCGGTTGTTGCTGCTATTGACACCAGATCGCTTACTTTGACCTTGGGAGTGATAGGACTTCCCAGAGCTGTTGGCCACACTCTGCTGGTTCATTGATACCTCAGGAACCTCGTTCTCGGCCTTTCTCTTGCCACTCAAGGCTGTCTTCTCAGAAGCTCTCGCAGGAAGAGTTCCTTTCTCAATTTCTTGGTCGGTCAACTTATGAGCTAGACGAATAGCTTGTTGCACAGTTGCTGGGTTACTAGCAGTCACCATTCCTTTAATTTGAGGCGCGAGGCCTTCCAGATAACGCTCGATACGTTTAAACTCAGCATCCACCATAGACGGACACAGTGCTGTGAACTCGTGGTATCGCGCTGTATACTGCTCGATTTCAGATCCAGCCATCTTTAGATTCAAGAATTCCCCTTCTAACTTTTTCACTTGATCCCGAGGACAATATTCCTCCATGATTAGTTCCTTGAATGCTCCCCATTCCATGTTATTTGCCGCATCATTCCCAATCATTTGAATCTCAGCATTCCACCAGGAGAGAGCTGCTCCTTCGAATGTACCAGTAGCAAACTTCACCTTGTTCTCTGCGGGGCAGTTACACATGGAGAAGACCTTCTCAGACTTCTCAATCCACCTGAGGAGCCCTACCGCTCCTTCCTCACCGGAAAACGTCATTGGTTTGCAGTCCATGAAGGACTTAAAAGTGCAGTGGTGGTGGTTTCCTGATGCATAAACAGTTTAGGTTTTAAAATTAAACAGGTCAAAATATAGTTGCTTTGTGCCTTAACCGGCATAATAGTTACCCTGTGCGGCATATGCAGCTTGGACGGCTGCCACCGCGGCTTGCACGTGTTCATTAATCATTGCTTGTAGCTGTGCAGGCGTCATGTTTATGCCGCCTCTTCCGTTTCCTCTTCCAGACATCTTGCTGAACAGTTAAAGTAGGCAGTGTTCAGTCACAGTTATACATCATACATATCCCATAATATGTATATTAGCCAGTTCCCGTTATCCCTCTATTAGTCCAGAAAAATTTTCGTGCAAAAATCGAGGCGTCGTCGAGGAACGTCGAAAGTCGTAAGTGCTATCGTCGAAGGTCGGCTTCCCATAAAGTCACCGTCGGCGTAGTCGTCGTAGTAGAAATCAGGACGTAGCGTGTCGTATCGTTTCGTTGTCGCTTTCCCCAGAATAGTGTGCGTATTCGCGTTCGCGTTTCGTATTCGTGTGTGACATTTTTCCTAAGGTCTTTCCGTTAGACTATTTAGACACGGTCTATATATATCTATATATATATATATATATATATATATATATACACACGAAGTGTTTACTTACAAAGCAGAGCGAGTATCCCAGGTTGGCACGTAAAAATTTTGTTTTGGGAATTTGTTTGTTCGTTTGTAACTAAGGTTTCAAGTTGCAGTTTCCAAATCGTTTTAGAAAAATGATTCCAGTTCTCTGCAACCTATGGCTCTGATACCAATCTGTCACACCCCCAATTAACCACTAACGGAGTTTATACCGTTAAGGGGCGCGACTAGACCAGGACCACAACCATTAGTTACAAATACTAAACGAATCAAAGTAAAGTCCAATGTTCATAAATAAAACAGTTTCAAAAGTTACGCAGCGGAATGTAAACATGAATGTCTTAGCACTAACCGCGTGCTTTAATTACAAAACATAATTTGTTATATAAATTCCCAAGTTAGTCCAAATGAAAGTAAACAGTTTCTTGTGCCATGTCAACCTGCTCCGAATACTCCTCAGCGATCTGCAAAAGTTAAAACCACGCAAGTGTCAACCAAAAGGCTGGTGAGTTCACGGTGGGCTTGTCATGCATTGGCCCGGTCTCATAATCATTTCTTTTGTCAACATATACATACATAATATTTGTTTATGAAAACGATGCTTTTAAACGTCAATTACCGATTATTTAATATGCGCTTAGTCTTGTAAGAATTAAAGAACTCAACCGATATCGCGGGTAGCTAATCCGTCAGTTCATGCACTAAGGAAGATTGTACCAAGCTGACTAATTATTCTGCGGTGTTCCACCGTCATTTATTTTTATTTGCGGACTTTCGTCACTGCTCTTTTTTTTGCCTCCCCCGTGTCCTCCTCCTGGGATCACGGTGTCAAATAGGCTGATATTGTTCCCCGTGCACCTCCAGTGCCCCGGAGCGGAGTTTGTCAAACTCCAGTAGATCTACCCAACATCCCCTCGCTTCAACGAATTAATGGCACAATTAATTATGAGGACTTTTTATTTAACCAAAAGCATTCCTTAGAAATCATGTGATATCATTTGGTTTAAATCCTTTAACCTATGCTAGCCATATTAAAACATTTCAATTAGGGTTTCTTTCGAAACCAAAAATCATTTATCGGTTTTATTTTTCGTAACGACGACTTGATCCCTCCCCCAAGTGTTCCCATAAACACTTGGTGAGAATCAGTCAATTTGTGTTTGTCCGGTGCTCGGCACTCGTAAGTTTTGTCAGTTGTTCTTTCCGTCCCTATCGGGATCGTGTCTTGCGGGTTAGTGACACTCACCTTTGGTTGCTCGGCTAGACTTGCTAAGTTATCCTTGAATTGATTTCTTAATGAAGACCTATAATTCATTTAGGTCTTATATATTAGTCTTGTGTCTAATTCATTTCAAACAACGTTCACTATGGCCCATAACATAGCACGTTAAGCTAAGACACGACATATCGACACACGACACCGATGGTTGATCATAAATAAGGGTTCATATAAATCAGATATCAAACATGTTTCATCATGGCATAATCATGTAAGTCATGACATAACACTTAAGCAAATTTCACAAGTTTGGTTTTTAGGTCAGGTCTTAGTTTCGCTAGCACAGTTTCGCTAGGCAGTTTCGCTAAGTGCACGGGCAGCACTTTCGCTAGGCAATGCCCGGTGACACAGTTTCGCTAGGCTAGTTTCGCCCGAAACTGCTGACGCAGTTTCGCTAGCCTAGTTTCGCAGGGAAACTGGTTTGAACTTTCGTTCAGGTATTTCGCTCGGTAGTTTCGCCCGAGCTGGTCTGGTCAGGTTACCCGGCGACACTATAGTTTCGCTGGGTAGTGTCGCTGGAAGGAGATATAATTTCGCTACTTAGTTTCGCCCAGAGAACAGCAGTTTCGCTGGTCGCGAAAAACATACGGATTTGCCTAAAAATCAACCTAACAGCTTCTGATCTTACATGCAATTCATCATTTAGCATACAGGGGCATTTACCAACATAAATCAAGCAACTTTAACATGTTTAACATGCATTTTGTCATCAAATCACCAAAAATGCACATTTTAACCTAAAATGACCTAATCTAGCATAAATCATCATTATGGTATGTTTTTACACGTAAAGTTTCTGACTTTATGGTAGATCTAACATTCCTAAACAACATATTAAGAGATCAAGTGATTTCATGTAGATTTAGGCATGCTTTTAAGAGAAAACACATAGAAAAGCTTAAAACATAGTTTTTGGGACTCACGGTTGATTCTAGAGTCGATAGATGAGATGAGATGATGGTCTAGAGGCTGAGATCTTGGTCCTTGGGTGACTTTCTCGGCTGACCAGGTTCCAGGAGTGTGTGTGTTGGTGATGAAATGAGGCAAATGGAGAAACTAGGGTTTATTAAGTTTATTTATATCAGGGGCTAGTTTCGCTGGCAGTTTCGCTGGCCAGGCGAAACTAGCTCTGGTCACGGTTACATTGATCAGTCTAGCCTGCTACCGGGCGAATCTGTAGTTTCGCCCGGTAGTTTCGCTGACTACCAAATTTAGGCAATTTTCACATAATCAAGTATTTACAATTAATCATGCTATTCACAATAATAAGTCATGTATTTAAATCACATTGCTCATAAAGACAATCAATGATGAACACATAACACATATGGGCGGGTTCGGTGATCAACCAAAGGTCGTGGACGTATTCGGCCTAGTTATGCATTAGTTACTAGTTTAACACTTATAACGTAACTAACGGGTTTGTCTAACGGAAGTTAACCTTGAAATTCTCGGGTGTCACAGTAACGGCCACACAAGGTTCATGCATCAATAGAGCACTGCAATTTCTATACTCATTCTTAGCAGATGCTCGGCTCTTGTTGGGCTCATAATTTCTCTCACCTTTACATAGATGTCAGTTAACTGGAACATATCAAGTATTCTGGTGGCTTGATGAGCATTTACCACTCTAGATGTGCCATTGAGAAGTTAGAAAGTGAAGTCAAAATTGTCTTCATTGACTGTCCACCCAATGACTTTGTTTTGTCTGGGTGGGCCTTTCTTCTTTGGCTTTTGATCGTTCTTTCTCTTAGCATGCATCAGTATCCTCTTTCTCTTCTTCTTCTTCTCATCATCAGAATCATTGTTTTGATTCTTGCCAAGCAGGGGCTTTCCTTTTGATGATGGAGAAGAGGGACCAGGTTGTACATCAGTAAGTTTAGTAGGTGGGGTAGGAGAATGGTGGTTGAAGGTTCACTTATGGTAAGAGGTGGCAAGGATCTTTGAGTTGGTGGTCTACCAGCTTCATGTGTTGGGCTAGTGGGAGGAGATGGTGGAAATATATCTGAAAAGTCCATAACAAGAGCAGGTTTCTTCTTGAAAGGAATAATTGGGGTGAAGTTATCAGTTCTGTATTTTGGGTTTGAGAGTTTGGTGGCAACTTTCTTGGATATTGTGGGTGGTTTGTAAGGTATGAGGGCAAGTGACTGAGATGCTGATGAAATGGCTGTAGGTTTAGGGTTTGGCTCAAAGATGAAGGAAGGTGGAGGTAGGATATCTACAACATCATCAAACTCTGGTTTAACAGAAATGTTAGTTGCTATACCTGAAGAGATTTCTGATGGCAGGGGCAACACCATGTTTGGGTTAACAACAACACTATCTCCTCTGAGCTTTTAAAAGATAGAATCAATCAAATTGCATAGCTCCCTAACCTTCATTTGAGTCACTTCTTCCTCCGATTTCCAATTTCTGATGATCGAAAAACCCTCTTAACCTTCTTCAGCAATGCATAATTTTCATCACTCTTCATCAATTTGGTGGGCATCCTTGAGGCAATGTCAATCAGCCTTTGCCTTTCAGTTTCAGTCATAGCCTCCAAATTATATTCCCTCAACCTCCAATCAAATGACCTTCTCTTGGCTTCTTCAAAAAGACTCTCAACAACCTAATTTTGTGAGAACGGGTCCAATTGTTCTTGAAACTCTTTTGCAAGCCTTTCATGTTCAACAACCACTCTGGCATCTTCCACCATTTTACTTGTGGCCTTTGATTCTGGAGTTTGAACAACCTGCTGAATAGTTCGAAAATTTTCAGGTTGAACTGGCTCTTCAGCTTGAGTTGGCTCATCAGCTTGAGTTGGCTCATCAGCTTGAACTGGCTCATTACTCCTCATAGCTACCAATGTCTCAACTATATCCTCAACTTCATCTATTGGTTGATTTTCCGGTTGAACCACAGGGAATTGATCAGACCCAAATATTGACTGGTTAGGGCCAAACGCTGGATCAGGAGCATTTTCATCAATCTCAATGACTTTAACCTGTGTTTCAGTTTGTACTTCTGGTTGATCTTTCGCTTGGTTTTCAGCTTGAACTTTAGTCACCACTAGAGGTTTGGTGACTTCAGTTCCCAAGTCAAGAGACTCAATTTCCTCTGTTCCTTCGCCTTCTCCTAAAATATTCTCATCAGCCCCTTCAGTTAAGGTTCCAACTACTGCAGTTCCTGCACTCTCATTCCTATCTTCAACAAACTCTGCTACTGCTGTGCTAGTGGAGGCTATGTTCTTTTCCTTCTGAAGAAAGACCCTTTCAGCCGGAAAGATAACATCTTTGAGTAGCTTTGTAATCAGGTCAATATGCTCAGGTAGAGCACTAGCAACCAACATAGAAGATTGGACCAATTCAGTTAATGTTGGGTATTGGAAAGGTGAGACAACAATTATTTGGCTGCTCTTAACATTTACCCAACTCTCTTCTACTGAGAATGGTTGAACACCCGACTTTCTAAAGGCAGTAGCCCTTACTTCAACCATAATTCTTTCCTCTTCTTCTATTTCTTCCATTACAGATGTTGAGATAAGCTTCTCCCCCAATTTGACAGTATCAGCTTCAGCCTGAATTATGTTTGGGTTCGAAGGACCTGCTTCAGTTTGAACAGAAGCACCTGCAGGATTAACCAAGGATGCAACAGTGACATTTAAGGTGTCAACCTGTTGTTGGAGAGATTTGTACAGATTCTTTAATTTGGGTAGTGTATAACTGTCCTCAACTGGCATTTTACCAGTATCCTTGGACGAAACCAGGTTATCAATCCTGGATTGATCAACCCTGGTACCCATGGCTTCTTGGCACCTAGGATTCTCTTCAACTATCTCAGCATCCCTTGGTTTCAATTGAATACATTGTCACTCCTGGGTGATATGGGATGTGGGGGTGAAAACCTTTTGGATGGGGATTGTACATCCTTGTCTATTGACTCCCCCTCAATAGAAGATTTATCCCTAAGAGATAATCCCAGTTTGGTTAGCTTCCGCTTGGGCTTTTTGCCTTTAGCAGGGCTTGAAGCTTCAGGTTGGTTGGTGGGCATAGGTGGAGGAGACCTAGCAACCACATTTCTCTATCTTTTAAAAATGACAGGTGGGGATTCGGATGAGGAAGTGGCAGTGGTGGTTGTTTGATCAGTGGACTTCCTCTTTTTGGAATGGTAAGTTTTTAATGTAGAGGAAGTGGGGACAGATGTGGGATCAGGAACTATGGGGCTTGTAGTCCTGTCATCTTGAGCAGGGTGCTTAGTTGCAGCAACAATTTCTGTTTGAACCACAGCTTGTGCAGGTTCATCAGAAAACTGCCTTGGAATTGGCAGGGGATGGTCTGTATCCCTTCCAAGAAATACTTTCTTATTTAAAGCTAGGTTAGAAGAAGTTTTCTCATTCAGAAGCTTTTGGTGTAAAATTGAACCACCCAAAATAATTTGAGGGTATTCTTCTTTGAGAATGCAAGTTAAAAACCTGGGATAGAGATAAACATATGCAGGTGTGGTCTTCATTTTTAGGGCATGGAAAATAAGTTTTGAGAAGTTGAAATTCTCACCCTTTACTACAGCATAGAAAGCTGAAGCTTGTTCAGCACCCTTCTTTGGAGTGAGACACACCAAAATTATATGGGCCAGAAACCTCCAGTTGTATGGCAGTTGCCCCTTTTTTATGGTCTTGCCTTGCAACTAACCACCGTATCCAACATCTCTGAATAGTGGTAGATACTTCTTGGAATCCATAACCACATATCCATTTTCATCCCTTAGTTTTAACACTTTTCTCAACTTTGCTTCATCTACTTCCACTGTCGTACCCTGAACTGTTGACACGATTGCTTCACCACCCTTTCTATCTTCAACTACCCGTGCATGAGACAAAAATTCCTCCATAATCTCTTAAAAAATCACCGCTTCAACAGTCAGCGCATGATGAAGATGAGACTTCTTCAGGAATTCGATCATGCCGTTGTAAATATCGGTTTTACTGGGTTCTTCAAGATAGGCCACCAGGTTGTGTTCCACGGGGAACTTCGAATCACTAGCATGCTTCTTGCCACTTGTACTTGCCTTGGGAGCCATTGTTGATTTGAGTTTCGAGAGAGAAATCGACGGTTTTGAGAAGTTACGGAGAGGTTTGGAGAGAAATTTGGGAGTGGGGTTTGTGAGAAATGGGGAAATGACGGTAAACTAGGGCTTTCTACCTTTTTCGTCGGTGACGTGGAGGAGAGAGGTTTAAACACAACCGTTCAGTGACTGATGTGACTTGTTCTTAGCGGTTTATACGGTACAACACGTTAAAGCATGTCATTATCCAAAAGGAAATTTACTGAAACCTCGGATATTTAATGGTTAAAAACTTAATGGGTAATTTATTGTGTATCCGCTTAAAAAGTTGTGCCTTCCGGATAATTTAATGAAAAGTGACTTTGACTTGTTGACCCGGAAGTTCAAGCGGAACCCATTTTTCTCCTTTATTTTAAAAACTAAATTTCTTTCGTTTGTACTTCAAGCGGATGATTTTTCTGCTTGGAAGAATTGTTTTCAAAAACTTTTAGCCACGTAAGTTACAAAGCATTTTTCCGGTTGAAGTTTACTCAGAGATTTTCAAAAGTTCTTTTCTCACAGGTTTAACCGGAACTTGAAGCGGAAAACCAAAACACATTATTTTTTTGAAAATTTGTGTTAATTTTTCATAGTATGACAGCAGTTACTGACTATGAACGAAAATGGTTTCTAATTAACACAAGAAATTTTCATTTTCTTTTTCTTTTTGTATCAAGAGACAAGCTCTTACACATCTCTCTTTTATTAAGGTTGTGAAAAGTTTTGTGTTAATCAAAGTTTATCATCCCAATGGCTGTGATGACGTAGAAAAATCTTGCCTCATCAAAAGCTTTGGTAAACAAATCAGCTAGTTGATGATCAGTATGAACTTTGAATAACTTGATCAGATTCTTTTATGCAAAATCTCTAATAAAATGATACCTTATATCAATGTGCTTTGTTTTGGAGTGCTTGACTGGATTTTGATGATGGAGATGGCACTGTTGTTGTCTGAAAAAATTGGAGTTTCCATGAAGGTGATCCCATAATCAAGCATCTGATTTTGGATCCAAAGAACTTGACTGCAGCAGCTGGAGGCAGCAATGTATTCAGCCTCAGCAGTTGATGTAGAAACACATGTTTGCTTCTTACACTGCCAGGAGACAAGTCTTTCGCCCAAGAATTGACATCCTCTTGATGTGGATTTCTTGTCTATATCACATCCTCCATAGTCACTATTAGTGAATGCTCTAAAGGAGAAGTCAGAATTTTTAGGATACCACAAACCCAGTTTTGGTTGATCCTTCAAATACTTGAAAATTCTCTTAACAACTAGCATGTGAGACTCCTTTGGTGAGGACTGATATCTTGCACATAAGCAAACACTGAACATAATGTCAGGTCTACTTGCAGTAAGATACATCAGTGATCCTGTCATTGCCCTGTACATGTGTACATCCACTGGTTTGCCACTTAAGTCACTGGTTAACTTGTGGGAAGTGGAGATAGGAGTTTTTGCACTTGAACATATCTGCATGTCAAATCTCTTCAGCATATCTTGAATGTACTTTGACTGGTTCAGAAAAATCCAAGCTGCAGTTTGCTTCACTTGTATTCCCAAGAAGAATGTTAATTCTTCCATAGAACTCATTTCAAATTTTGACTGCATCAAAGTTTTAAACGCCTTGCACAAAACAGTATTAAATGAACCAAAATTAATGTCATCCACATAAATTTGTACCATCAATGTATCCTTACCAACACACTTAACAAAAAATGTTTTATCAATTGCTCCTCTTATGTAGCCATTCTCTAGAAGATAGTTTGAAAGAGCTTCATACCAGGTTCTAGGTGCTTGTTTGAGACCATACAGAGCTTTGATCAACTTGCACACCATGTTTAGATGGTGAGGGTCTTCAAAGATAGGAGGTTGAATAACATACACTCTTTGTTCCAGCAAGCCATACATGAAGGAACTTTTGACATCCATCTGAAATATTGGAAGTCTTTGAAGGCAGCATAGGCTAGAAAAAATTATGATTGCTTCCAATCTAGCCGCATGTGCAAACACTTCATCATAATCCATGCCCTCTTCCTGTACATAGCCTTGCACACCTACTCATGATATTTTCTTAATTACAATGCCCCTGTCATCTTTCTTGTTTCTGAACACCCACTTAGTACCAATTGGTTCTGCTTATCAAGCAGGTCTACCAATTCCCAAACTTTCTGCTTGTTGATTTGAAATAGCTCTTCTTGCATTGCCTCTACCCATTTATTGTCTTTCAAGGCATCAACTACCTTTTTAGGTACTTCTTGAGACAAAAATGCAGCATGCAAGCAAATGCTTGCATCAGCAGATTTACTTCTTGTCAACACTGGTGCTGACACATCCCCAATAACATTTTCTAAAGGATGATTCTTGTTGATTCTTCTGTCTAGAAGCATAGGAAGTTCGTGGCTTCTTCCATTTGAGGGTATATTGAGCTGAGGAAGTATGTGATCAAGCTCAACATCACCAATGTGTGATACAGGATCTGAAACTTCAACTGTTTCATGAGAACTGGTTTCTGAATTGTGAGTCAGATGCTCAAAATTAAGCTCATTTGATGTAGCATCATTTGAATTTTCAGGTTCATTTGACTCTGAATCAGTGTTCTCGACATTTTCTGAAATTGAGTTTTCCGGATGAACTTGAACCGGAGAAACTCGTTCCGCTTGGACTTCAACTGGAATTGTTTCAGTATCAATTTGAACTATTTCAGAAGGTTTGTTTCCATTGCTTGACAAGATATGTTTGATGCTCATTGAAGAGAAGAAGATTAGCTTCTTGATTCCAGCATGGTTGCTCTTCCAATGTTCATCAGCTGACCTGTAATGCTTTTGTTCCTACACTGAAGAACTCACAGGCTTCTCAACAGTTATGTTGAAAGCAGTATTTAGTGCATCAATATCGAATAACCAAGTGGGTTGAGACTCAATATTGCTGGAAGATTTTTCATTAAAAGACACATTTATTGTTTCTTAAACAATTTGGTTCTCTTGTTGTATACTCTGTATGCCTTAGACACACTAGAATATCCAACAAAATATCCCTCATCTGCCTTTTCTACAAATTTAGGCAATAGCTCATTGGTTCTCAATATTGTAATAGGACATCCAAATGGCTTAAAGAAATAAATATTTGGCTTTCTTTTTCTCCAAAGCTCATAGGGTGTCTTGTTCTTGCCTTTGACAATCAAAATCTTGTTTTGGACATAACAGGAAGTGTTCACTGCTTCTGCCCGAAATATCACAGGGAGTTTAGAGTCTGCTAACATTGACCTAGCAGCTTCAATTAGTGTCCTATTTCTTCTTTTAGCAACACCATTATGTTGTGGAGTTCTAGGAGCACTAAACTGTCTAACAATTCCCTTTTCTTCACAAAATGAATTCAAAACATGATTTTTAGATTTAGTGCCATTGTCACATCTGATTGTTTTGACTTTATGATTGGATTGATTCTCTAAATTGATCAGAAGGGTTTTTAACAATTCAGCAATTTCATCTTTTGTTTTAAGAAAGAAAACCCAAGTGTACCTAGAAAAATCATCAATTATAACAAAACAATATGACCTTTTCCCTAAAATCATTACTCTAGTTGGACCAAAGAGATCCATGTGCAGTAACTCTAGAGGTTATGAAATTGAATATTCAACTTTTAGCTTGAAGGAGGTTCTGTGTTGCTTGCCCTTGAGACAAGGTACACATTTTTCAGAACATGTAAAATGCTTGTTAGGAAGACTCTTAACCAAGCCAATATTGACAAGTCGATTCATGTTCTTGTAATTTACATACCCTAAGCTCCTATTCCACAAATCAGATTCATCACTTGAGGATTTGGATATGAAACAAGCAGTGCCACATGAGGGTGCAGCAACTGACATATCCAAGATGTATAGTCTATCTCTCCTATGTGCTTTAAGCATGATTAGCTCATCAGGAATTTTCACACCAGGTTTGAGAACTATGGCCTCTCTTTCATTAAACATCAAATTTAAATTCTTGTCACACATTTATGAGACACTGAGAAGATTAAAATTTAATGTATCAACAAAATTGACTCTATCAAAGCTTGCCAGTCCATTACTCACATCTCCTTGTGCTGAGATATGGCCTTTTGTGCTTCCAAAGGCAATTGGTCATCCGTTAATTCTTTTTGTATTTTCCAGTATTTGCTTATTCCCTGTCATATGGCAAGTGCATCCACTGTCTACTACCCATAGGTTATTTTGGCATTTATTCTGCACCTGCACATATCAGAATTGATCAATTTCTATAGGGGACCCAAGCCTGAGTGGTCTTGGTTCTGTCATAAGCATCATTATACTTGTACTCCTTGAGTACTGGAGTATTTAAAACTAGAGTTTCAGTGAGCAGATCATCATTATCAAAGTTCAAGTTCTCATATTGAGTGCTTGTTTGACTGAATCTTTCACTTTTGTTGTTTTTCCTTTCAGCAATTTTTCTTTCCCTAAATTTTGTTTGTTTGTTGGTCACTTTCTTAGGTATTTCACTGGTTGAATTGTGATTTTGGTTGACCAACCTAATTTTTTAGGTGATTTGGAAAATCTTTGTGGATAGTAATTGTTTTGTTTCAATTTTTCACCCTAAAGTGGAATAGAGTGACTTCCACTTGAACTAGCAACAAATTCCGGTTGGTTAAATTTTCTGCCTTTTGAAAAGCTTTCCCTAGAGGTGGTCTTTCCTCTTGAGGGGTTTCTTCTTCCTTGAGCTTCAAAATGTTCAAACCCGTCAGCAAAATGCACATTTGGTCTCTGCTTGGGAGCAGTGGCTGATTTGGGTTGATTTCTGTTTTCCGGTTGAAGTTGAGTTTAGCAGAGAATTGTTCCGCTTGAACTTCAGCTGGAAACTGATTTTGTTTCAAAACAGTAAAACTCTCATTTCTTTCATTTCCAATTAAAACTATGTTAGATTCAGTTCCAAAGTATTTCATTGTTTGACTTTTTACAGGTGAAATTCTACTTGTGAGTTTCTTTTGAAAATCAGCTATTGGTTTTTGAACAGGTTTTGGTTTTGAAAGAGGTTTGACTTTACTCAAAGGATTGAACTGACACATGGCAACTAGGTGTCCTTGTTCACCACAAAACATACATTCAAGAACTCTGGTTTCATAAGACTCATTTTTTCCTGGGAGACTCACTTTTGGTCACCTGTTTATAGGTAAGTTGACCAAGTCTTTGAGTTTGACTTCCTTTAGGTTGTTCAGGTTGTTTACCTCCAACTTTTGAATCTTTCGGTTCATAACCATTTGGGGTTGGTACAGCAATTGATGGTTTTAAAAATCCTTAAGTGGTCATTTGATGCAGATGTGCTTGCATTAGTGACTTCAGGCTTCTTTGTTTCAACAGATTTTTCAATGCTTGACTGAGATGATATGTCATCAACAGTGAGACTGACTTTGCGGTCTGTTTTCAAAGCTTCATTTGGTTCAATTTCAGGTGAGTACTCAATTGGTGGTTCAACATTGTTGTAACCAACACCAGCTTTACCATACATCCCTCCCAACCATAGCTTTTCAGCCTTTTTATTTGCAGTTTGATACTTGTCACAAGTAAACAAAGCATCTTTCAGTTTAATCTCAAGAATGTCAACCTCAGCCTTAGCATCTTTGGTTTCCTTTCTTGACTTTTCAAGTTTAGACAACAAATAATCAAGTCGTGTTTAAAGGATTGAGTTGGTTTGTTTTAACTGTTCAAATTCCTTGTTTAAACTTTCAATCTTAGCAATGTAAGAAGACTCAGTTTTCTTAAAGCATTCCTTTAACTCATTCAGATTTGAAACTTCATCAATTAGGTTAGTGTTGTGATTTTTGTACGTTGTCACTTGTTCAATGCATGCAGGGCTGCATCTAAAACCTTTTCAAGAATAGGATTTACCTGATCTGAAGTGGAGTCTTGTTTGGCCATCAAAGCATGATTAATTGGCTCAAACTCAGCTATGAAGTCTTCCCATTCGACACATTTAGTTTGATTTGCTACAGCAGCAACAACATTTTGATGGTTTTGACTTCCGGTTGGTTTTGGAGGAGTAGGTTGTTGACCCGAACTAGGAGCATAGTTATTGCTTAAATTGTTGTGGTTGTTTCCACCATGATTCTTCATTTGAGCATGACCTTGGTTCTGTCCTTCTCTTCTTGGTTGTGAGCACTCTCTTGCAAAGTGTCCAAGTTGGTGACAGTTGTAACATTTCACCTTGCTTTTGTCTAAGCTAATGTGAGCACCTTTTGCTCCTTTGTAGGTTCTACCTGTTCTTTTGTAAAATCTTTGGGCTCTAACAGACACCATAGCAAGTTGGGTTAAAACATCCATTTCTTCTAAGTCATCAGCACCTATACATTCTAAGTTTTCACGAATGATGCCTTGGTATGAGTCAGTTGCTACATAAGCATTGTGGGAGTTGTCAAACGAGTTTGAGAAGCTCTCTTGACACCTTGGTGTCTCAGGGAAACTGATTATAGGTGACTGATAAGAAGATGAATTTGAAGATCTTTGGTTATGAAAATCAGTAGTCACTAGAGCAGTTGAGAACAACTGAGTTGATTCAGAAAGTAAGTTTTGCTTAAGATTTAGTTCCATTTCATAGGCACTGAGTACACCATGAACTTCACTAACCTTCATCTTTTTCAAATTTTACATTCTCTGATGCTAACAGTGTAAACTGTCCACATAGAAGGCAGAGAACGTAAAAACTTTCTGTTTACATTAACTTGATCAAGTTTTATATCTACTTTTTGCAGTTCATCAAGTAGGGAAACAAATCTCAGGTACTGGTTAGTCATAGATTTACCAGACTTAAAAGTAAAGTTTTCATATTTTTGTTTCAAAACATCTTTCTTGTTTTCCTCAACTTCACTGGTTCCTTCATACATTTCACTCAAAGCATTCCACAGACTATGTGCAGTTTTATATCCCTTAAATCCACTTAAGATGGAGTTGGGAAGTGCAGCCAGTAGAGTCCAATATGCTTTGTGGTCAAATTCAAGAGCAGCATAGTCAGATTCAACATATTTATCTAAAGGTTTTGGTATCTTGACTTCAGCATCATCAGCTGATGGAACCATAGGAGTGTAGGGACCTTCAGTCAAGGACTTCTATATACGGCGATCTAAGATCCTAACAAAACCTTCCATTCTGAGTTTCCAGGTACCAAAGTCATCAGGAGTGAACATTGGTGGTTTGTTAGCACTCCCGTTTGAAGATCCTAAACTAAGTTCACCCATTTTGAAAAACTTTTGAAAGACGAAAACAACAAAGATTGTAAAGTAAACAAGTAGAGTATCAACTTTAAAGCACTGGAAGTCTTCAAAGTGGGAGCCAAAGCTCTGATACCACTTGTAGGATCGGTGTTAATTAGACTTTAACTTAACAAGAAACCCTCTACTTGTAAATATAACCCTGCGGAATGAAGTTATATTTCACTTTACATAAGCATATTTTAGTTCTCTTGTACGATGTAAGTGTTTGATTGCATAAAGATAGTAACAACGATGTATAAAATACTCGGCACTATTTACATTAACTCAAAGTTACACTATTACAAGATGATCAAGAACCGTGTGTAAACTAAGAGCTAACTAAGCTATATATAGTGCTGATGAGATCAATGACAACCATTGATCTCAAACGATTTAATCTAAACCGTTAAACAAAAAGTCAAATACAACTACCAAAAGAATAAACTTCGACAGATGGGATATCTTGCGTGTGATCAGCAACATTCTTCTTTAGGAGAGCGGCTTTGATAGATTTAGAAGCAACCAAGAAGCTTTTGCAGGATTAGACGACTGAAAAGACTTCTCAGGAAAAGTCTGGTTGAACTCATTATCTGGTGGATAATCGTGCTCACCGGGAATATTCGCTATAAGACAAAATTTGCTTCTTCCGATTGAACTGCCTGTTCTGCTTGAACTTGAGACTTCCGCTCGAACTTCAACTTCAGCCGGAACACTTCAAAGTTGGCTTTCAGCCAGAAATATTCAAAGCGATATTCCTTACACTACATGATAGAATCTGATTCGGAGAGTGATGATTTTACAAGCTGTAATGTCGTGTTTACATGTAATAGATAAGCAATGATTTCATTTCAAATATCATCAGATGAATCAGTTCCTGAAGTTCAGAAAATTAAAGTTGTGCTTAAGCTGTTAGATATGTGAAGATTACTTGTTTTGGAAACAAGAATTTGAGGCTTATGCAGAAAAAGAGTTTGATTGGCCTACAGATAGTCTTGGTACTCCATTGCAATTCTGATTATTTTCATCGAATGCCAAAACAAGATTTGAATTAGAAACAAAGGCATTTACTTTGTTAAAGAGTGCATTATCACGTTTTACAATCAACTGAGTTCCTGCATTTCTACTCATAGTCTTTGGAAAGTTGTTCAAGAACTGTACGAAAGAGGAACATTAACCGCTGTCATGGCACACATACCAAATGTTGCTCCCTGAATGTGTAAACATTGTCAAACTACGAATGCGGTTAATAGTAAGGTTTTAGAAGAAAATGAGACATTGAGAAATAGATGCAGTGATGCTGAAGGTAATTTCAAGATTTACAAAGAAAAGTTTCAGAAGTATGAAGAGCAATTGATGGCTGAGTGTAACACCATGGAGGTGCAAAACTATGAATATACTCAACTTTCTGACAAGCTTCTTGAAGTTGAAAAGAAATTGGTTGTTGCTCAAACTGAAATCTCTGAAAAAGATGTTGATCTTGCTGCTTTGAAGAGAGAAGTTGAGAACAACAAATTGTCTGAAGCTTTCACAAATTATCTTTACAAGTCTATATCAAATTCTGAATTTGGTTTTCTATCTGTTCCAGCTCCTGTGGTAATTACTAATTCCACAATGAGTGATTCATTACCAGAACCAGAGATTGATTATTCAAAGTTTGTAATGAAGGAGGTTAGTAAGAAACAAAAGAAGTCAAAAGGCAAGAAAAAGGAAAAACAAGTTGAAACGATTTCAAAATCTGATGCTAAGGATGCTTTTTGTTTCTGATGTTCCTTTGGAGTCTGAAGCTAAGGTTCTTAAGCAAGATCACAACAAGAAAACACAAAAGTCAAAGAAATCTGTGAAAAAGGATACTGCAAATGCGTCAAAGAATACAACCAAGCAGCAATTTTGTTCCTGTTCTTTGAATTTTGGTGATTCGACTTCTGAAGGATCGTCATGTGGAAGTCCACGATTGTCTTTTGGTGTCTCTGGTCGTTCATCAAACAGGTTTCATCATGATACTTTCTTTAATAATTTTCAATATTCGTTTCCTTTTAATCATTCGTACTGTTTTTATGATTCGCCCACTGTGCGACATATTTACAAACCGATGAAATTGCGCACTGCACGACCGGGTACTGAACACATTTTTCCTTTTAAGAAACAACACAAATTGTGTTATGAATGCCGATGATATAGGCATTATGCTGCAAATTGTCCATCGGCTACACATTACAAATCTGATGTTAAACCATTTCTTCGTGAGAAAAATGTCAAATATGTTGTTGCATATGCTAAAAAATTTTATAACCCACAAAAACCAAGCAAGTCTACTTTTCACCCCCACGGGTTGACGAGACTATGGTTTTTGAACCTAAAAATGCTAAATAGTTTTCAAAGGTTCTCAAAAATATTTCTTCAAAATTTTGGAGACCTCTAAAGGTCAAGGCCAACGGTGACTGTGTGGAAGACACCAGGTGACCCAAGGCTGTTGACTTGGGTCGATCCAAAAAGATCTAATTTTTATCCGGTGTATGTAGGTGATCAGGAAGACCATTTGGTGATACTATTTGTTACTAAGTGTGGTTGCTTGCATGTTAACTTAAATTACTTGACAAATCATCTTAAAAACCCTGATTTCCAAAGATGATGTTTCTTAAATATCGTGTCAAATGTTGATCGGTAATTTTTTTTAGTTTTATTTTCTTTCATTTGTTTAGGGGGAGAAAATTTGAAAATTTCAGAAAATAGTGTTTGTTTGAATTTAGGGGGAGAAATTCGAAAAATATAAAAATTGAAATTGATTCGACAAAAAGTGAGAAATGATGGTACATCAGCATATACGTTATCTGCCATGGATAAAATAGATGTAAAGGCTGCAGGTTATTGCTAAAAGTGAGAAAATGCATGACAAATCTGATATATGCAAGTATGATATCAAGATAATGCCTGCTTGATAATTGTGGTTTTTCATCTTGATGTGTGTTGTGTGACAAATCTATAAAAATAGAATAAGAAATATTCTTGTGTATGCATGCGTTCTTTTTACAAAGATTTAAAATTGTTTTATTTTCTTTATTTTCTTAAGTGATCGGCATTTCTCTGCGTATCGAAAGATCGATCTGATTGGTGTTCACTTGAGGTTCTGCTTTATTTTCATTGGTGTTTCGTATAACTCATCGGACTTTCACTGCGTGTACGGGAGTACCGACTTGATTGTTTTTGGGTTATAGAACTTCTGCTTTATTTACTATTTCTTATTTTCCTAAACAATCGAATTTTCTCGGTGTGCTTACCAGCAAACCTAATTTTTGTTTGTTTAGGGTTCTGTTTTGTTTTTGCATGACACACAATGGATATTATCATCATTGAGAAAAACAAAATTCAAAAATGATGAGTTGCCAATATTTCTGAATAGTGTGAGGACCATGTTATCAGTGCTTGATTAATACACCTTAAATATATCAGAAAGCTATAAAAATTGATTTCTCAAATGCTGAAAAAGAATAGATATGTATATGTCTTGATTTGCATGCTGATGAAGTCGAAATTAAAACGTGCTAGATACGTTATGTCTGATATGATATCCCGTCTGGATCTTTCTCATAAAATCAGAGTTTGTTTTGTTTTGTTGATTTCATTGCACTTTTTTAAAATTCCAAAAAGATTTTAGGTGTGTTTTAGCATAATTTTGCAAAATCAAAAAGATTTTAGGTGTGTTTCTGATATAAAGTTTCAAAAAGCCAAAAAGATTGTGTTTCTATTTTTAATTTCGATTTGATCGACACGAGATACAAGTTTTTCAAAATGCTGAAAATATTTAAGTATCTTGGAGTCTCAGAAAGACGTATTGCGCCAGGATTATTTATGTTGGCCATGTACTTGGTGAAGAAAAAGATCACAATTTCAAGTCTTCTCGAGTTGGTGATAAAGACATAATATGCCCTACATTTTCAAGTATTCAAGATCGGACTTACTTTCAAGCTAAGGGGGAGTTTGATTGAAGATACTGATGTCTGATGTAGAAGCATTGATGCAACACATTTTATAATCTGAAGATGGATTGTACGGATACATCACACGTCGAGGGGGAGTTTGTTAGAGCATGGTTCTGTACAACGCGTCATGTATCAGAACGTACTGAATAATGAAGACTACAAAACTCACGAACTGGGACACGAAGTCACACTTCGTGTGAGCTCCTATTCGGAAAAGAATGTCAAGCATAAATAGTCGATTTGTTTGTAATCTTCATAAGAGCTTCTGAGTCTAAGTGTGTGTGATTCTTGGTGTTTTCTCTGAGCATTATTTGTGTTCTGATTGTAATTGTTAACCTTTGTGATCAATAAATCAATCGTTAGTTACGTTTTACATTCCGAACTAACTTGATTAAGTAGACGATCCACCGCTCACGCTTTTTCATATTTTGAAAGTGCGTGAGCGGTGGATCGTCTACTCGGTCGTATTGAAATCAATGTAAAACGAGAATGTACATGAGAGTAAATACAAAGGTTTTGTATTAGACCACTGAGTAACACCACATAGTACACATACAAGATCTGACAAGTAGTCCTGAATACAACACAAGACAAACTATTTATACTAGACAAAACACGACCAGCCGAACCTCAGGTTCGGACCAGGTTCGTCTAGGTCCGAACTCTAAGTTCGCCTAGGGTTCAGCCTATAGGAAACTTGCATCATCTTGTCTTGTATTTGATACTTCACATGACGATCAGGAACCATGTATCTACAAACTCCCCCTCGACATGTGCAGTTTTCTACTTTAAAACTTGTATCTTGTATCTTCAATCAAACTCTTCCTCGATTTGATGATGAGTCTAATCTTGAATACTTGATAGTGCATCGTGTGTCATCTCTTTATCAACAATCTTCAGAAGACTTGAAGTTGTGATGTTCTATTTCCACGTAGAAATCTGCCAACATAAATAATCTTGATGCAAAACGTCTCTTTGAGACTCCAAGATATTTTGATTTTGAAATTTGATTTCGTATTCTGTGTTGATCAGTCGAAAAGAAATAAGAAGTAAAATATTTTTGACTTTTGGAAACTTTATATCAAAACACACCTAAAATCTTTTTGGTATTTTCTGATATGGAAAGTAAATGGAATACAGAATCAGACACTATCTTTGTCTTTTGTGAGAAAGATCGCAACTTGGGATCATATTTGACATAACATGCTGAACTACATTTCAATTTCAATTATTGTAGCACATAAGCCATATCGATTGCAGATATAATTTGTCAAACTTTAAACTCAGGCAGAATCATACTCATAACATCTGGATAGGTTAAGATAGTAATTAGATTTGCTTTGACCAGTGTACCCCACACTATCAGACATACTCAGATATGTTTTGCTTATCACATTTTGTGATTTCACTTGTGATTTATCACATAATGATTGTATACATGATATAGTCAACTGTGTTCCATGCAAAAATTAATAAGA